>JAGIQG010000141.1:41126-76463 GCA_024679065.1 Sphyrna mokarran | reverse complement strand
AACAGTGTGAGACAATTCCTGAGGTGTGAAACAGTGCGAGACAATTCCTGAGGTGTGAAACAGTGCGAGACAATTCCTGAGGTGTGAAACAGTGTGAGACAATTCCTGAGGTGTGAAACAGTGCGAGACAATTCCTGAGATGTGAAACAGTGTGAGACAATTCCTGAGATGGGAAACAGTGTGAGACAATTCCTGAGGTGTGAAACATTGTGAGACAATTCCTGAGGTGTGAAATGGTGCGAGACAATTCCTGAGGTTTGAAACAGTGTGAGACAATTCCTGAGGTGTGAAACATTGTGATACAATTCCTGATGTGTGAAACAATGTGAGACAATTCCTGAGGTGTGAAATGGTGCGAGACAATTCCTGAGGTTTGAAACAGTGTGAGAGAATTCCTGAGATGTGAAACAGTGTGAGACAATTCCTGAGATATGAAACAGTGCGAGACAAAACCATGAGTGTGAAACAGTGCATGACATTCCTGAGGTGTAAAATTGTATGGGACAATTCCTGAGTGCGAAATAGTGCGAAACAATTCCTGAGGTGTGAAACAGTGCGAGACAATTCCTGAGACGTGAAACAGAATGAGACAATTCCTATGGTGTGAAACAGTGTGACTCAATTCCTGAGGTGTGACAAATTGTGAGACAATTCCTGAGGCGTGAAACAGTGTGAGACAATTCCTGAGTGTGAAACAGTGTGAGAGAATTCCTGAGGTGTGAAACAGTGCGAGACAATTCCTGAGGTATGAAAGAGTGTGAGACAATTCCTGTGATGTGAAACAGTGTGGGACAATTCCTGAGGTGTGAAACATTGTGAGACAATTCCTGATGTGTGAAACATTGTGAGACAATTCCTGAGGTGTGAAACGGTGCGATACAATTCCTGAGGTTTGAAACAGTGTGAGACAATTCCCAAGTGTGAAAAAGTGTGGGACAATTCCTGAGGTATGAAACAGTATGAGAGAATTCCTGAGGTGCGAAACAGTGTGAGACAATTCCTGAGTATGAAACAGTGTGAGAGAATTCCTGAGGTGTGAAACAGTGTGAGACAATTCCTCAGGTAGGAAACACTGTGAGACAATTCCTGTGATGTGAAACAGTGTGAGACAATTCCTGAGATGTAAAACAGTGCGAGACAATTCCTGAGGTGTGAAACAGTGCGAGACAATTCCTGAGTGTGAAACAGTGTGAGAGAATTCCTGAGGTGTGAAACAGTGCGAGACAATTCCTGAGTGTGAAACAGTGTGAGAGAATTCCTGAGGTGTGAAACAGTGTGAGAGAATTCCTGAGGTGTGAAACAGTGTGAGACAATTCCTCAGGTATGAAACAGTGTGAGACAATTCCTGATGTGAAACAGTGTGAGACATTCCTGAGGTGTGAAACATTGCGAGACAATTCCTGAGATGGGAAACAGTGTGAGACAATTCCTGAGGTGTGAAACAGTGCGAGACAATTCCTGAGATGTGAAACAGTGTGAGACAATTCCTCAGGTGTGAAACAGTGTGAACAATTCCTGACAGTGTGAGACAATTCCTGTGATGTGAAAAAGTGTGAGACAATTCCTGAGGTGTGAAACATTGCGGGACAATTCCTGAGATGGGAAACAGTGTGAGACAATTCCTGAGGTGTAAAAAAGTGCGATACAATTCCTGAGGTATGAAAGAGTGTGAGACAAATCCTGAGATGGGAAACAGTCTGAGACAATTCCTGAGGTGTGAAACATTGTGAGACAATTCCTGAGGTGTGAAATGGTGCGAGACAATTCCTGAGGTTTGAAACAGTGTGAGAGAATTCCTGAGGTGTGAAACATTGTGAGACAATTCCTGATGTGTGAAACAGTGTGAGACGATTCCTGAGGTGTGAAATGGTGCGAGACAATTCCTGAGGTTTGAAACAGTGTGAGAGAATTCCTGAGATGTGAAACAGTGTGAGACAATTCCTGAGATATGAAACAGTGTGAGACAAAACCATGACTGTGAAACAGTGCATGACATTCCTGAGGTGTAAAACTGTATGGGACAATTCCTGAGTGGGAAATAGTGCGAGACAATTCCTGAGGTGTGAAACAGTGAGAGACAATTCCTGAGACGTGAAACAGAATGAGACAATTCCTATGGTGTGAAACAGTGTGACACAATTCCTGAGGTGTGACAAATTGTGAGACAATTCCTGAGGCGTGAAACAGTGTGAGACAATTCCTGAGTGTGAAACAGTGTGAGAGAATTCCTGAGGTGTGAAACAGTGCGAGACAATTCCTGAGGGATGAAAGAGTGTGAGACAATTCCTGTGATGTGAAACAGTGTGGGACAATTCCTGAGGTGTGATACATTGTGAGACAATACCTGATCTGTGAAACAGTGTGAGACAATTCCTGAGGTGTGAAACGGTGCGAGACAATTCCTAAGTGTGAAAAAGTGTGGGACAATTCCTGAGGTATGAAACAGTATGAGACAATTCCTGAGGTGCGAAACAGTGTGAGACAATTCCTGAGTATGAAACAGTGTGAGAGAATTCCTGTGATGTGAAACAGTGTGAGACAATTCCTGAGGTGTGAAATATTGCGAGACAATTCCTGAGTGTGAAACAGTGTGAGAGAATTCCTGAGGTGTGAAACAGTGCGAGACAATTCCTGAGTGTGAAACAGTGTGAGAGAATTCCTGAGGTGTGAAACAGTGTGAGAGAATTCCTGAGGTGTGAAACAGTGTGAGACATTTCCTCAGGTATGAAACAGTGTGAGACATTTCCTGTGATGTGAAACAGTGTGAGACAATTCCTGAGGTGCGAAACAGTGTGAGACAATTCCTGAGATATGAAACAGTATGAGACAAAACCATGAGTGTGAAACAGTGCATGACATTCCTGAGGTGTAAAACTGTATGGGACAATTCCTGAGTGGGAAATAGTGCGAGACAATTCCTGAGGTGTGAAACAGTGCGAGACAATTCCTGAGACGTGAAACAGAATGAGACAATTCCTATGGTGTGAAACAGTGTGACTCAATTCCTGAGGTGTGACAAATTGTGAGACAATTCCTGAGGCGTGAAACAGTGTGAGACAATTCCTGATGTATGAAACAGTATGAGACAATTCCTGACATGTGAAACAGTGTGAGGCAATTCCTGAGGTATGAAAGAGTGTGAGACAATTCCGGAGCGTGAAACAGTGTGAGACAATTCCTGAGGTGTGAAACAGAGCGAGACAATTCCTGAGATGGGAAACAGTGTGAGACGATTGCTGAGTGTGAAACAGTGTGAGACAATTCCTGAGGTGTGAAACAGTGCGAGACAATTCCTGAGGTATGAAATAGTGTGAGACAATTCCTGAGGTGTGAAATAGTGTGAGACAATTCCTGAGGTGTGAAATAGTGTGAGACAATTCCTGAGGTGTGAAAGAGTGTTAGACAAATCCTGAGGTGTGAAACAGTGTGAGACAATTCCTGAGGTGTGAAACAGTGCGAGACAATTCCTGAGGTATGAAACAGTGTGAGACAATTCCTGAGGTGTGAAATAGTGTGAGACAATTCCTGAGGTGTGAAATAGTGTGAGACAATTCCTGAGGTGTGAAAGAGTGTGAGACAAATCCTGAGAGTGAAACAGTGCGAGACAATTTCTGAATTGTGAAACACTGCGAGACAATTCCTGAGGTGTGAAACAGTGTGAGACAATTCCTGAGAGTGAAACAGTGCGAGGCAATTCCTGAAGTGTGAAACACTGCGAGAAAATTCCTGAGAGTGAAACAGTGTGAGACCATTCCTGAGAGTGATACAGTGAGAGACAATTCTTGAGTGTGAAACATTGAGAGACAATTCCTGAGCTATGAAACAGTGTGAGACAATTCCTGAGAGTGAAACAGTGTGAGACAATTTGTGAGCTGTGAAACATGTGAGACAATTCCTGAGTGTGAAACAGTGTGAGACAATTCCTGAGTGTGAAACAGTGTGAGACAATTCCTGAGTGTGAAACAGTGTGAGACAATTCCTGAGATGTAAAACAGTGTGAGACAATTCATGAGTTGGAAACAGTGTGAGATAATTCCTGAGATGTGAAACCGTGTGAGACAATTCCTGAGATGTAAAACAGAGTGAGACAATTCATGAGTGTGAAACATTGTGAGACAATTCCTAAGTGTGAAACAGTGTGAGACAATTCCTGAGTGTGAAACAGTGTGAGACAATTCCTGAGATGTGAAACAGTGTGAGACAATTCCTGAGATGTAAAACAGAGTGAGACAATTCCTGAGTGTGAAACAGTGTGAGACAATTACCGAGTGTGAAACAGTGTGAGACAATTCCTGAGTTGCGAAACAGTGTGAGACAATTCCTGAGATATAAAACAGTGTGAGACAATTCCTGAGATGTAAAACAGTGTGAGACAATTCCTGAGTGTGAAAAAATGTGAGACAATTCATGAGTGTGAAACAGTGTGAGACAATTCCTGAGATGTAAAACAGAGTGAGACAATTCCTGAGTGTGAAACAGTGTGAGACAATTACCGAGTGTGAAACAGTGTGAGACAATTCCTGAGTTGCGAAACAGTGTGAGACAATTCCTGAGATATAAAACAGTGTGAGACAATTCCTGAGATGTAAAACAGTGTGAGACAATTCCTGAGTGTGAAAAAATGTGAGACAATTCATGAGTGTGAAACAGTGTGAGACAAATCCTGACGTGTCAAACAGTGTGAGACAATTCCTGAGATGTAAAACAGTGTGAGACAATTCCTGAGTGTGAAAAAATGTGAGACAATTCATGCGTGTGAAACAGTGTGAGACAATTCCTGAGATATGAAACAGTGTGAGACAATTCCTGAGTGTGAAACAGTGTGAGACAATTCCTGAGTGTGAAACAGTGTGAGACAATTCCTGAGATGTGAAACAGTGTGAGACAATTCATGTGTGTGAAACAGTGTGAGACAATTCCTGAGGTGTGAAACAGTGTAGGTCAAATCCTGAGGAAAAAACAGTATGAGACAATTCCTGAGATGTGAAACAGTGTGAGGCAATTCCTGACGTGTGAAACAGTGCGAGACAATTCCTGAGATGAGAAACAGTGCAAGACGATTCCTGATGTGAAGCAGTACGAGACAATTCCTGAGATGCGAAACAGTTTGAGACAATTCCTGAGATGTGAAATTGTGTGAGACAATTCCTGAGATTAAAAGAATGCGAGACAATTCCTGAGATGTGAAATAGTGTGAGACAATTCCTAAGGTGTGAAAGAGTGTGAGACAATTCCTGTGGAGTGAAACAGTGCGAGACAATTCCTGAGATTAAACCAATGCGAAACAATTCCTGAGATGTGAAACAGTGTGAGACAATTCCTGAGGTGTGAAACAGTGTGAAACAATTCCTGAGGTGTGAAACAGTGTGAGACAATTCCTGAGGTGTGAAGCAGTGCGAGACAATTCGTGAGGTGTGAAACAGTGCGAGACGATTCGTGAGGTGTGAAATAGTGTGAGACAATTCCTGAGATTTGAAACATTGCGAGACAATTCCTGTCATGTGAAACAGTGTGAGACAATCCCTGAGGTGCGAAACAGTGCGAGACAATTCCTGAGGTGTGAAACAGTGCGAGACAATTCCTGAGGTGTGAAACAGTGTGAGACAATTCCTAAGGTGTGAAAAAGTGTGAGACAATTCATGAGTGTGACAAATTGTGAGTCAATTCCTGAGGCGCGAAACAGTGTGGGACAATTCCTGAGGTGTGAAACAGTGCGAGACAATTCCTAAGGTGTGAAACAGTGTGAGACAATTCCTGAGGTATTAAACAGTACGAGACAATTCCTGAGATGTGGAACAGTGTGAGACAATTCCTGAGTTGTGATAGAATGTGAGACAATTCGTGAGGTGTGAAACAGTGAGAGACAATTTGTGAGGTGTGAAATAGTGCGAGACAATTCCTGTGATGTGAAACAGTGCGAGACAATTCCTGAGGTGTGAAACAGTGCGAGACAATTCCTGAGGTGTGAAACAGTGAGAGACAATTCGTGAGGTGTGAAACAGTGCGATACAATTCCTGATATGTGAAACAATGCGAGACAATGCCTGAGGTGTGAAACAGTGTGAGACAATTCCTGAGGTGTGAAACAGTGTGAGAGAATTCCTGAGATATGAAACAATATGAGACAAAGTCTGAATGTGAAACAGTGTGAGACATTTCCGGAGTGTGAAAAAATCTGAGACAATACCTGAGGTGCGAAACAGTGTGAGACAATTCCTGAGACGTGAAACAGTATGAGACAATTCCTAAGGTGTGAAACAGTATGAGACAATTCACGAGTGTGGCAAATTGTGAGACAATTCCTGAGGCGCGAAACAATGTGAGACAATTCCTGAGTTGTGATAGAGTGTTGGACAATTCCTGAGCGTGAAACAGTGAGAGACAATTCCTGAGATATGAAACAGTGTGAGACAATTCCAGAGATGTAAAACAGTGCGAGACAATTCCTGAGATGTGAAACAGTGTGAGACAATTCCAGAGGTGTGAAATAGTGCGAGACAATTCCTGAGGTGTGAAACAGTGCGAGACAATTCCTGAGTGTGAAACAGTGTGAGAGAATTCCTCAGGTGTGAAACAGTGCGAGACAATTCCTGAGCTGTGAAACAGCGCGAGACAATTCCTGAGTGTGAAACAGTGTGAGAGAATTCCTAGGTGTGAAACAGTGCGAGACAATTCCTGAGGTGTGAAACATTGTGAGACAATTCCTGATGAGTGAAACATTGTGAGACAATTCCTGAGGTGTGAAACGGTACGATACCATTCCTGAGGTTTGAAACAGGCGAGAGAATTCCTGAGGTGTGAAACAGTGTGAGACAATTCCTAAGTGTGAAAAAGTGTGGGACAATTCCTGAGGTATGAAACAGTAGAGACAATTCCTGAGGTGCGAAACAGTGTGAGACAACAAAAAAAATTCCTGAGTTGTGAAACAGTGTGAGACAATTCCTGAGGTGTGAAATATTGCGAGACAATTCCTGAGTGTGAAACAGTGTGAGAGAATTCCTGAGGTGTGAAACAGTGCGAGACAATTCCTGAGTGTGAAACAGTGTGAGACAATTCCTGAGGTGTGAAACAGTGTGAGAGAATTCCTGAGGTGTGAAACAGTGTGAGACAATTCCTCAGGTATGAAACAGTGTGAGACAATTCCTGTGATGTGAAACAGTGTGAGACAATTCCTGAGGTGTGAAACAGTGCGAGACAATTCCTGTGATGTGAAACAGTGTGAGACAATTCCTGAGATGGGAAACAGTGTGAGACAATTCCTGAGGTGTGAAAAAGTGCGAGACAATTCCTGAGGTATGAAAGAGTGTGAGACAATTCCTGTGATGGGAAACAGTGTGAGACAATTCCTGAGGTGTGAAACATTGTGAGACAATTCCTGATGTGTGAAACAATGTGAGACAATTCCTGAGGTGTGAAATGGTGCGAGACAATTCCTGAGGTTTGAAACAGTGTGAGAGAATTCCTGAGATGTGAAACAGTGTGAGACAATTCCTAAGTGTGAAAAAGTGTGGGACAATTCCTGAGGTATGAAACAGTATGAGACAATTCCTGAGGTGTGAAACAGTGTGAGAGAATTCCTGAGATGTGAAACAGTGTGAGACAATTCCTAAGTGTGAAAAAGTGTGGGACAATTCCTGAGATATGAAACAGTATGAGACAAAACCATGAGTGTGAAACAGTGCATGACATTCCTGAGGTGTAAAACTGTATGGGACAATTCCTGAGTGGGAAATAGTGCGAGACAATTCCTGAGGTGTGAAACAGTGTGAGACAATTCCTGAGACGTGAAACAGAATGAGACAATTCCTATGGTGTGAAACAGTGTGACTCAATTCCTGAGGTGTGTCAAATTGTGAGACAATTCCTGAGGTATGAAACAGTATGAGACAATTCCTGAGTTGCGAAACAGTGTGAGACAATTCCTGAGGTGTGAAATATTGCGAGACAATTCCTGAGTCTGAAACAGTGTGAGAGAATTCCTGAGGTGTGAAACAGTGCGAGACAATTCCTGAGTGTGAAACAGTGTGAGAGAATTCCTGAGGTGTGAAACAGTGTGAGAGAATTCCTGAGGTGTGAAACAGTGTGAGACAATTCCTCAGGTATGAAACAGTGTGAGACAATTCCTGTGATGGGAAACAGTGTGAGAGAATTCCTGAGGTGTGAAACAGTGTGAGACAATTCCTGAGGTATGAAACAGTATGAGACAAAACCATGAGTGTGAATCAGTGCATGACATTCCTGAGGTGTAAAACTGTATGGGACAATTCCTGAGTGGGAAATAGTGCGAGACAATTCCTGAGGTGTGAAACAGTGTGAGACAATTCCTGAGACGTGAAACAAATGAGACAATTCCTATGGTGTGAAACAGTGTGACTCAATTCCTGAGGTGTGACAAATTGTGAGACAATTCCTGAGGCGTGAAACAGTGTGAGACAATTCCTGAGGTATGAAACAGTATGAGACAATTCCTGACATGTGAAACAGTGTGAGGCAATTCCTGAGTTGTGAAAGAGTGTGAGACAATTCCTGAGCGTGAAACATTGTGAGACAATTCCTGAGATGGGAAACACTGTGAGACAATTGCTGAGTGTGAAACAGTGTGAGACAATTCCTGAGGTGTGAAACAGTGCGAGACAATTCCTGAGGTATGAAACAGTGTGAGACAATTCCTGTGATGTGAAACAGTGTGAGACAATTCCTGAGGTGTGAAATAATGTGAGACAATTCCTGAGGTGTGAAATAGTGTGAGACAATTCCTGAGGTGTGAAAGAGTGTTAGACAAATCCTGAGGTGTGAAACAGTGTGAGACAATTCCGGAGGTGTGAAACAGTGTGAGACAATTCTTGAGGTGTGAAACAGTGTGAGACAATTACTGCCATGTGAAATAGTTTGAGTCAATTCCTGACTTGTGAAATAGTGAGAGAAAATTCCTGCGGTGTTAAACAGTGTGAGACAATTACTGAGGTGTGAAACAGTGTGAGACAATTCCTCAGAAATGTTACAGTGCGAGACATTTCCTGAGGTGTAAAACAGTGCGAGACAATTCCTGAGGTGTAAAACAGTGCGAGACAATTCCTGAGTGTGAAACAGTGTGAGACAATTCCTGAGGTGTGAAAAAGCATGAGACAATTCATCAGATGTGAAGCAGTGCGAGACAGTTCCTAAGTGTGAAACAGTGTGACAATTTCTGTGATTTGAATCAGTGTGAGACAATTCCTGAGGTGTGAAACAGTGAGAGACAATTCCTGAGTGTGAAACAGTGTGATACAATTCCTGAGTGTGAAACAGTGTGAGACAATACATGAGATGAGAAACAGTGAATGACAATTCCTGAGATGTGAAACAGTGTGAGACAATTCCTGAGATGTGAAACAGTGTGAGACAATTCCTGAGGTGTGAAACAGTGTGAGTCAATTCCTGAGATGTGAAACAGTGCAAGATTTTTCCTGAGATGTGAAACATTGCAAGAGAATTCACGATTGTGATACAGTTGGAAACAATTCCTGAGGTGTGAAACAGGCGAGACAATTCCTAAGGTATGAAACAATTTGTCAAAATTCCAGTGAAGGGAAACAGTGTGAGACAATTCCTGAGGTGTAAAACAGTGCGAGACAATTCCTGAGGTGTAAAACAGTGCGAGACAATTCCTGAGTGTGAAACAGTGTGAGACAACTCCTGTGTGTGAAACAATGCGAGACAATTCCTGAGATGTGAAACAGTGTGGGACAATTCCTGAGGTGCGAAACAGTGTGAGACAATTCCTGAGGTGTGAAACAGTGCGAGATCATTCGTGAGGTGTGAAACAGTGCGAGACAATTCGTGAGGTGTGAAATAGTGTGAGACAATTCCTGAGAATTGAAACATTGCCAGAGAATTCCTGTCATGCGAAACAGTGTGAGAGAATTCCTGAGACGTGAAACAGTATGAGACAATTCCTAAGGTGTGAAACAGTGTGAGACAATTCATGAGTGTGACAAATTGTGAGACAATTCCTGAGGCGTGAAGCAGTGTGAGACAATTCCTGAGGTATGAAACAGTACGAGACAATTCCTGACATGTGAAACAGTGTGAGACAATGCCTGAGTTGTGAAAGAATGTGAGACAATTCCTGAGCGTGAAACAGTGTGAGACAATTCCTGAGATATGAAACAGTGTGAGACAATTCCTGAGATGTAAAACAGTGCGAGACAATTCCTGAGATGTGAAACAGTGTGAGACAATTCCAGAGGTGTGAAATAGTGCGAGACAATTCCTGAGGTGTGAAACAGTGCGAGACAATTCTTGAGTGTGAAACAGTGAGAGAGAATTCCTGAGGGGCCAAACCGTGTGAGACAATTGCTGAGGTGTGAAACAGTGCGAGACAATTCCTGTGTGTGAAACAGTGTGAGACAATCCCTGATATGTGAAACAATGCGAGACAATTCCTGAGGTGTGAAACAGTGTGAGTGAATTTCTGAGATGTGAAACAGTGTGAGACAATTCCTGAGCTGCGAAACAGTGTGAGACAATTCCGGAGAAGTGAAACAGTGCGAGACAATTCGTGAGGTGTGAAACTGTGCGAGACAATTCGTGAGGTGTGAAATAGTGTGAGACAATTCCTGAGATTTGGAACATTGCGAGACAATTCCTGTCATGTGAAACAGTGTGAGACAATTCCTGAGGTGTGAAACAGTGCGAGACAAAACGTGAGGTGTGAAACAATGCAGGACAATTCCTGAGACGTGAATCAGTGCGGGGCAATTCCTGTGATGTGAAACAGTGCGAGACAATTCCTGAGGTGTGAAACAGTGCAAGACAATTCCTGAGGTACATAGAACATAGAACATAGAACATTACAGTGCAGAACAGGCCCTTCGGCCTTCGATGTTGCGCCGACCAATATAAAAAGCAATGCCCATCCAAACTAAACCATTCCCTTCTCTTCCATATACTTATCAACTAACCTCTTAAACGCCACCAAACTTGGCGCATCTACAACTGCTGCAGGCAGGGCATTCCACTCCCGAACCACCCTTTGGGTAAAGAACCTACCTCTGATATCCGTCCTATAACTATCACCCCTTAATTTAACGCTGTGTCCCCTCGTGCTAGCTTTCTCCATCCTAGGAAAAAGGCTATCACTGTCCACCCTATCTAAACCTCTAATCAGCTTATATGCTTCAACAAGATCCCCTCTTAGCCGCCTCCTTTCTAACGAAAACAACCTCAAATCCTTCAACCTCTCTTCATAGGACCTGCCCTCCATCCCAGGCAACATCCTGGTAAACCTCCTCTGTACCCTCTCCAATGCCTCCACATCTTTCTTATAATGTGGAGACCAGAACTGCACACAATACTCCAAGTGTGGCTGCACTAGAGTTTTGTACATTTGCAACATGATGCTATGGCTCCGAAATTCAATCCCTCTACCAATAAAAGCCAAGACTCCATATGCCTTCTTAACAACCTTCTCGACCTGACTGCCTACTTTCAGGGATCTATACACATACACACCAAGATCCCTCTGTTCATCTAGACTACTAAGAATCCTACCATTTCCCATATACTCTACACATTTATTATTTCTGCCATAGTGCAATACCTCACACTTTTCCACATTAAACTCCATTTGCCACCTCTCGGCCCAGCTCTGCAAATTGTCTAAGTCTCTCTGCAAACTATAACACCCCTCTTCACTATCTACCACTCCACCGACTTTAGTGTCATCTGCAAATTTACTAATCCATCCATCAATACCCTCATCCAGATCATTAATAAAAATTACAAACAGCAGGGGCCCCAAAACAGACCCCTGAGGTACACCACTTGTCACCGATAAGTGTGAAACAGTGTGAGACAATTCCTGAGGTGTGAAACAGGTCGAGACAATTCCTGATATGTGAAACAATGCGAGACAATTCCTGAGGTGTGAAACAGTGTGAGACAATTCCTGAGATATGAAACAGTGTGAGACAATTCCTGAGGTGCGAAACAATGTGAGACAATTCCAGAGATGTGAAACAGTGTGAGACAGTTCCTGAGATGCGACACAGTGTGAGACCATTCCTGAGATGTGAAACAGTGTGAGACAATACCTGAGATGTGAAACAGTGTGAGACAATTCCTGAGATATGAAACAGTGTGAGACAATTCCTGAGGTGTGAAACAGTGTGAGAGAATTCGTGAGTTATGAAACAATATGAGACAAAGCCTGAATGTGAAACAGTGCAAGACATTCCTGAGGTGTAAAGCTGTATGAGACAATTCCTGAGGGGGAAATAGTGCGAGACAATTCCTGAGGTGCGAAACAGTGTGAGACATTTCCTGAGTGTGAAAAAATGTGAGACAATACCTGAGATGTGAAAAAGTTTGAGAAAATGCCTGAGATTTGAAACAGTGTGGGAGAATTCCGGAGATGTGAAATAGTGTGAGACAATTCCTGAGATGTGAAACAGTGCGAGACAATTCCTGTGATGTGAAACAGTGCGAGACAATTCCTGAGGTGTGAAACAGTGCGAGACAATTCCTGAGGTGTGAAACAGTGTGAGACAATTCCTGAGGTGTGAAACAGTGTGCGACAATTCCTGAGGTGCGAAAGAGTGTGAGACAATTCCTGAGAGGTGAAACATTGTGAGACAATTCCTGAGATGTGAAACATTGTGAGACAATTCCTGAGGTGTGAAACAGTGTGAGACAATTCCTGAGGTGTGAAATATTGCGAGACAATTTGTGAGGTGTGAAACAGTGGGTGACAATTCCTGAGGTGTGAAACAGTGGGAGGCAATTACTGAGATGTGAAACAGTGTTAGACAATTCCTCAGATATGTTACAGTGCGAGGCAATTCCTGAAATGTGAAACAGTGTGTGAGTATTCCGGAGGTGTGATACAGTGTGAGACAATTCCTGAGGTACGAAACAGTGCGAGACAATTCCTGATGGGAGAACCAGTGTGGGACAATTCCTGAGTGTGAAACAGTGTGAGACAATTCCTGAGTGTGAAACACTGTGAGACAGTTCCTAAGGGTGAAACAGTGTGTGACAATTTCTGTGATGTGAAACAGTGTGAGACAATTCCTAAGGTGCGAAACAGTGAGAGACAATTCATGAGTGTCAAACAGTGTGAGACAATACCTGAGATATGTAACAGTGTGAGACAATTCCTGAGACGTGAAACAGTGTATGACAATTCCTGAGGTGTGAAACAGTGTGAGACAATTTCTGAGGTGTGAAACAGTGTGAGACAATTCCTGAGATGTGAAACATTGCGAGACAATTCCTGAGGTATGAAACTGTTTGTCAAAATTACTGTGAAGTGAAACATTGTGAGACAATTCCTGAGATGTGAAACAGTGTGAGACAATTCCTGAGTGTGAAACAGTGTGAGACAATTCCTGGGACGTAAAACATTGCGCGACATTTCCTGAGATGTGAAACAGTGGGAGACAATTCCTGAGTGTGAAAGTGTGAGACAATTCCTGAGGTGTGAAACAGTGTGAGACAATTCCTGAGATGTGAAACAGTGGGAGACAATTCCTGAGTGTGAAACAGTGTGAGACAATTCCTGACGTGTGAAACAGTGTGAGACAATTCCTGAGATGTCAAACAGTGTGAGACAATTCCTGAGATGTGAAAAAGTTTGAGACAAATCCTAAGGCGTGAAACAGTGTGAGAAAATTCCCAAGATGCGAAACATTATGAGACAATTCCTGAGGTGTGAAACAGTGCGAGACAATTCCTGAGTGTGAAACAGTGTGAGACAATTCCTGAGGTGTGAAACAGTGCGAGACAATTCCTGAGTGTGAAACAGTGTGAGACAATTCCTGAGGTGTGAAACAGTGCGAGACAATTCCTGAGATGTGAAACAGTGCGAGACAATTCCTGAGGTGTGAAATATTCCAAGACAATTCCTGAGATGTCAAACAGTGTGAGACAATTCCTGAGTTGTGAAACAGCGCGAGACAATTCCTGATATCTGAAACAGTGTGAGACAATTCCTGTGTGTGAAACAGCGTGAGACAGTTCCTGAGATGTGAAACAGTGTGAGACAATTCCTGATGTTTGAAACAATGCGAGACAATTCCTGAGGTGTGAAACAGTGGGAGGCAATTTGTGAGATGTGAAACAGTGTGAAACAATTCCAGAGATGTGAAAGAGTGCGTGACAATTCCTGAGGTGTTTACCAGTATAAGACAAATCCTGAGTTGTAAAACCGTGTTAGACAATTCCTGAGGTTTTAAACAGTGTGAGACCATTCCAGAGGTGTGAAACTGTGTGAGACAATTCCTGAGGTGTAAAACAATGTGAGACAATTCCTGAGATGTAAAACAGAGTGAGACAGTTCCTGAGATGTGAAACAGTGTGAGACAATTCCTGAGATGTGAAACAGTGGGAGACAATTCCTGAGTGTGAAACAGTGTGAGACAATTCCTGACGTGTGAAACAGTGTGAGACAATTCCTGAGATGTCAAACAGTGTGAGACAATTCCTGAGATGTGAAAAAGTTTGAGACAAATCCTAAGGCGTGAAACAGTGTGAGAAAATTCCCAAGATGCGAAACATTATGAGACAATTCCTGAGGTGTGAAACAGTGCGAGACAATTCCTGAGTGTGAAACAGTGTGAGACAATTCCTGAGGTGTGAAACAGTGCGAGACAATTCCTGAGTGTGAAACAGTGTGAGACAATTCCTGAGGTGTGAAACAGTGCGAGACAATTCCTGAGATGTGAAACAGTGCGAGACAATTCCTGAGGTGTGAAATATTCCAAGACAATTCCTGAGATGTCAAACAGTGTGAGACAATTCCTGAGTTGTGAAACAGCGCGAGACAATTCCTGATATCTGAAACAGTGTGAGACAATTCCTGTGTGTGAAACAGCGTGAGACAGTTCCTGAGATGTGAAACAGTGTGAGACAATTCCTGATGTTTGAAACAATGCGAGACAATTCCTGAGGTGTGAAACAGTGGGAGGCAATTTGTGAGATGTGAAACAGTGTGAAACAATTCCAGAGATGTGAAAGAGTGCGTGACAATTCCTGAGGTGTTTACCAGTATAAGACAAATCCTGAGTTGTAAAACCGTGTTAGACAATTCCTGAGGTTTTAAACAGTGTGAGACCATTCCAGAGGTGTGAAACTGTGTGAGACAATTCCTGAGGTGTAAAACAATGTGAGACAATTCCTGAGATGTAAAACAGAGTGAGACAGTTCCTGAGATGTGAAACAGTGTGAGACAATTCCTGATGTTTGAAACAATGCGAGACAATTCCTGAGGTGTGAAACAGTGGGAGACAATTTGTGAGGTGTGAAACAGTGTGAGACAATTCCTGAGATTTGAAACAGTGTGAGTCAATTCCTAAGGTGTGAAACAGTGGGAGACAATTTCTGAGGTGTGAAACAGTGTGAGAGAATTCCTGAGATGAGAAACAGTGCGAGACAATTCCTGAGATATGTCACAGCGCGAGCCAATTCCTGAGATGTGAAACAATGCAAGACAATTCCTGAGATGTGAAACAGTGTGAGACACTTCCTGATACGTGAAACAATGCGAGACAATAGCTGAGGTGTGAAACAGTGCGAGCCAATTCCTGAGGGGTAAACCTGTATGATACCATTCCTGTGTGTGAAATAGTGTGAGACAATTCATGAAGTGTGAAACAGTGTGAGACATTTCCTAACATGTGAAACAGTGTGAGACAATTCCTGAGTGTGAAACAGTGTGAGAAAATTCCTGCGAAGTGAAAATGTGCGAGACAATTCCTGAAGTGTGAAACAGTGTGAAACAATTCCAGAGATGTGAAACAGTGTGAGACAATTCCTGCAGTGTGAAACAGTGTGAGACAATTCCTGAAGTGTGAAACAGTGTGAGACATTTCCTAACATGTGAAACAGTGTGAGACAATTCCTGAGATGTGAAACAGTGCGAGAAAATTCCTGCGAAGTGAAACAGTGCGAGACAATTCTTGAGTGTGAAACTGTGCGAGACAATTCCTGAGATGTGAAACAGTGTGAGACAATTCCTGCAGTGTGAAACAGTGTGAGAGAATTGTTGAGGAGTGAAACAGTGTGAGACAATTCTTGAGGTGTGAGACACTGTGAGCCAATTCCTGAGGTGTAAAACAGTGTGAGACAATTCCTGAGATGTGAAACATTGTGAGACAATTCCTGTGTGTGAAACAGTGTGAGATAATTCCTGAGATGTGAAACAGTTTGAGACAATTCCTTAGTGTGAAACAGTGTGAGACAATTCCTGAGATGTAAAAAAGTGTGAGACAATTCCTGAGTGTGAAACTGTGTGAGACAATTCCTGTGTGTGAAACAGTGTGAGACAATTCCTGAGATGTAAAACGGTGTGAGACTATTCCTGAGGTGTGAAACGGTGTAGGACAAACCCTGAGGGAAAAGCAGTATGAGACTATTCCTGAGATGTGGAACAGTGGGAGGCAATTCCTGAGTGTGAAATAGTGGGAGACAATTCCTGAGTGTGAAACAGTGTAAGAGAATGCCTGAGATGTGAAACAATAAGAGACTTTTCCTGAGATGTGAAACAGTGTGAGAATATCCTTGAGATGTGAAACACTGTGAGAACATTACAGAGATATAAAACAGTTTGAGACAATGCCTGACGTGTGAAACAGTGCGACACAATTCCTGAGGTGTGAAACAGTGCGAGACAATTCCTGAGGTGTGAAACAGTGTGAGACAATTCCTGAGATGAGAAACAGTGTGAAACAATTCCTGAGATGCGAAAGAGTGCGTGACAATTCCTGATGTGTTTACCAGTATAAGACAAATCCTGAGTTGTAAAACCGTGTCAGACAATTCCTGAGGTGTTAAACAGTGTGAGACCATTCCAGAGGTGTGAAACTGTGTGAGACAATTCCTGAGGTGTAAAACAATGTGAGACAATTCCTGAGATGTAAAACAGTGTGAGACAATTCCTGAGATGTGAAACAGTGCGAGACAATTCCAGAGTTATGAAACAATATTAGAGAATTCCTGAGATGTGAAACAGTGTGAGACAATTCCTGCGTGTGAAACAGTGTGAGGCAATTCCTGAGGTTTAAATAAGTGTGAGACAATTCCTGAGGTGTTAAACTGTGTGAGACAATTCCTGAGTGTGAAACAGTGTGAGACAATTCCTGAGATGTGAAACAGTGTGAGACAATTCCTGAGGTGTGAAACAGTGTGAGACTTTTCCTGAGGTGTGAAACAGTGCAAGACAAGTCCTGAGGTGTGAAACAGTGTGAGACAATTCCTGAGATGTGAGACAGTGTGAGACAATTGCTGAGGGTGTGAAACAGTGTGATGAGCTTTTCCTGAGGTGTGAAACAGTGTGAGACAATTCCTGAGGTGTGAAACAGTGTGAGACAATTCCTGAGGTTGTGAATCAGTGTGAGACATTTCCTGAGGTGTGAAACAGTGTAAGACAATTCCTGAGGTGTGAAACAGTGCGAGACAGTACATGAGATGTGAAACAGTGTGAGACAATTCCTGAGATGTGAAACAATGTGAGACAATTCCTGAGATGTGAAACAGTGGGAGACAATACCTGAGATGTGAAACAGTGTGAGACAATTCCTGAGATGTGAAACAGTGTCAGACAATTCCTGGGTTGTGATACAGTGTGAGACAATCCTCAGATGTGAAACAGTGGGAGGCAATTCCTGAGTGTGAAACAGTGGGAGTCAATTCCTGAAGTCTGAAACAGGATGAGACAATTCCTGAGATGTGAAACAGTGTGAGACAATTCCTGAGATGTGAAACAGTGTGAGACAATTCCGGAGATGTGAAGCAGTGCGAGACAATTCTGGAGATATGAAACAGTGTGAGTAAATTCCTGAGATGTAAATCAGTGTGAGACAATTCCTGAGGTGTGAAACAGGGTGAGACAATTCCTGTGATGTGAAACAGTGTGAGACAAATCCTGAGGTGTGAAACAGTGTGAGACAATTCCTGAGTGTGAAACAGTGTGAACACAATTCCTGAGGTGTGAAACAGTGTGAGACAATTGCTGAGATGTGAGACAGTGTGAGACAATTCCCGAGGTGTGAAACAGTGTGACACAATTGCTGAGGTGTGAAACAGCGTGAGACTTTTCCTCAGGTGTGAAACAGTGCAAGACAAGTCCTGAGGTGTGAAACAGTGTGAGACAATTCCTGAGTGTGAAACAGAGAGAGACAATTCCTGAGATGTGGAACAGTGTGAGACAATTCCCGAGGTGTGAATCAGTTTGAGACAATTTCTGCGGAGTGAAACAGTGTGAGACAATTCCTGAGGTGCGATACAGTGTGAGACAACTCCTGAGATGTGAATCAGTGTAAGACAATTCCTGAGGTGTGAAGCAGTGCGAGACAGTACATGAGATGTGAAACAGTGTGAGACGATACCTGAGATGTGAAACATTATGAGACAATTCCTGAGTGTGAAACAGTGGGAGTCAATTCCTGAGTCTGAAACACTGCGGGACAATTCCTGAGTGTGAAACAGTGCGAGACAATTTCTGAGGTGTGAAACAGTGTAAGAGAATTCCTGAGTCTGAAACAGTATGAGACAATTCCTGAAATGTGAAACAGTGAGAGGCAATTCCTGAGATGTGAAACAGTGTGAGACAATTCCGGAGATGTGAAGCAGTGCGAGACAATTCCGGAGATATGAAACAGTGTGAGTAAATTCCTGAGCTGTAAAACAGTGTGAGACAATTCCTGACGTATGAAACAGTGCGAAACAACTCCTGAGGTGTGAAACAATGCGAGACAATTCCTGAGATGTGAAACAGTGTGAGAAAATTTCTGAGCTGTGAAGCACTGTGAGACACTTCCAGTGGTGTGAAACATTGTGAGACAATTCCTGCAGTGTGAAACAGTGTGAGACAATTCCTGAGGTGTGAAACAGGGTGAGACAATTCCTGAGGTGTGAAACAGGGTGAGACAATTCCTGAGGTGTGAAACAGGGTGAGACAATTCCTGTGATGTGAAACAGTGTGAGACAATTCCTGAGATGTGAAACAGTGTGAGACAATTCCTGAGGTGTGAAACAGGGTGAGACAATTCCTGAGGTGTGAAACAGGGTGAGACAATTCCTGTGATGTGAAACAGTGTGAGACAATTCCTGAGGTGTGAACAGTGTGAGAACTTTTCCTGAGGTGTGAAACAGTGCAAGACAAGTCCTGAGGTGTGAAACAGTGTGAGACAATTGTGAGATGTGAGACAGTGTGAGACAATTCCGAGGTGTGAATCAGTTTGAGACAATTCCTGACGTGTGAAACAGTGTGAGACAATTCCTGAGATGTTAAACACTGTGAGACAATTCCTCTGATGCGAAAGAGTGCGAGACAATTCTTGAGGTGTGAAACAGGGAGAGACATTTCCTGAGGTGTGAAACAGTGTGAGACAACTCCTGAGATGTGAAACAGTGTAAGACAATTCCTGAGGTGGGAAACAGTGTGAGACAACTGCTGAGATGTGAAACAGTGTGAGACAATTCCTGAGCGTGAAACAGTGTGATACAATTCCAGAGATGTGAAACGGTGTGAGACAATTCCGGAGATGTAACTGGTGAGAGAATTCCTGAGGTGTTCACGGGAAGACAATTCCTGAGATGTAAAACAGTGCAATACAATCCTGACATCTGAAAGAGTGTGAGACATATCCTGAGGTGTGAAACATGTGAGACAATTCCTGAGATGTGAAACAGTGTGAGACAATTCCTGAGGTGTGAAACAGTTTGAGACATTTCGCGGAGTGAAACAGTGTGAGACAATTCCTGAGGTGCGATACAGTGTGAGACACTCCTGAGATGTGAATCAGTGTAAGAAATTCCTGAGGTGTGAAGCAGTGCGAGACAGTACATGAGATGTGAAACAGTGTGAGACGATACCTGAGATGTGAAACATCATGAGACAATTCCTGAGTGTGAAACAGTGGGAGTCAATTCCTGAGTCTGAAACACTGCGGGACAATTCCTGAGTGTGAAACAGTGCGAGACAATTTCTGAGGTGTGAAACAGTGTAAGAGAATTCCTGAGTCTGAAACAGTATGAGACAATTCCTGAAATGTGAAACAGTGAGAGGCAATTCCTGAGATGTGAAACAGTGTGAGACAATTCCGGAGATGTGAAGCAGTGCGAGACAATTCCGGAGATATGAAACAGTGTGAGTAAATTCCTGAGATGTAAAACAGTGTGAGACAATTCCTGACGTGTGAAACAGTGCGAAACAACTCCTGAGGTGTGAAACAATGCGAGACAATTCCTGAGATGTGAAACAGTGTGAGAAAATTTCTGAGGTGTGAAGCACTGTGAGACACTTCCAGTGGTGTGAAACATTTTGAGACAATTCCTGCAGGGTGAAACAGTGTGAGACAATTCCTGAGGTGTGAAACAGGGTGAGACAATTCCTGAGGTGTGAACCAGGGTGAGACAATTCCTGAGGTGTGAAACAGGGTGAGACAATTCCTGTGATGTGAAACAGTGTGAGACAATTCCTGAGATGTGAAACAGTGTGAGACAATTCCTGAGGTGTGAAACAGGGTGAGACAATAACTGATGTGTGAAACAGTGTGAGACAATTCCTGAGGTGTGAAACAGTGTGAGAGACTTTTCCTGAGGTGTGAAACAGTGCAAGACAAGTCCTGAGGTGTGAAACAGTGTGAGACAATTGCTGAGATGTGAGACAGTGTGAGACAATTCCCGAGGTGTGAATCAGTTTGAGACAATTCCTGACGTGTGAAACAGTGTGAGACAATTCCTGAGATGTTAAACACTGTGAGACAATTCCTCTGATGCGAAAGAGTGCGAGACAATTCTTGAGGTGTGAAACAGGGAGAGACATTTCCTGAGGTGTGAAACAGTGTGAGACAACTCCTGAGATGTGAAACAGTGTAAGACAATTCCTGAGGTGGGAAACAGTGTGAGACAACTGCTGAGATGTGAAACAGTGTGAGACAATTCCTGAGACGTGAAACAGTGTGATACAATTCCAGAGATGTGAAACGGTGTGAGACAATTCCGGAGATGTGAAACTGTGTGAGAGAATTCCTGAGGTGTTAAACAGTGGAAGACAATTCCTGAGATGTAAAACAGTGCAATACAATTCCTGACATCTGAAAGAGTGTGAGACATATCCTGAGGTGTGAAACATTGTGAGACAATTCCTGAGATGTGAAACAGTGTGAGACAATTCCTGAGGTGTGAAACAGTGTGAGACAATTCGTGTGATGTGAAACAGTGTGAGACAATTCCTGAGGTTCGAAACAATGTGAGACAATTCCTGAGCTGTGAAACAGTGTGAGACAATTCCTGACGTGCGTAACAATTTGAGACAATTCCTGAGATGTGAAACAGAGCGTGACAATTCCTAAGATGTGAGCCAGTGTGAGACAATTCCTGAGCTGTAAAACAGTGTGAGACAATTCCTGAGGTGCGAAACAGTGAGAGAAAATTCCTAAAATGTGAAACAGTACGCAACAATTCCTGATGTGAAGTGGGGTGAGAAAACTCCTAAGATGTGAAACAGTATGCGACAATTCCTGATGTGCGAAACCGTGAGAGACTACTCGTGAGATGTGAAACAGTGTGAGACAATTACTGAGGTGCGAAACAGTGCGAGAAAATTCCTGAGATGTGAAACGGTGTGAGAAAATTCCGAAGATGTGAAACAGTGCGAGAAAATTCCTGAGATGTGAAACGGTGTGAGAAAATTCCGAAGATGTGAAACAAAGTGAGACAATTCCTGAGTGTGAAACAGTGTGAGACAATTCCTGAGATGTGAAACAGTGAGAGACAATTCCTGAGATGTGAAAAAGTGTGAGACAATTCCTGAGATGTGAAACAGTCGGAGACAATTACTGAGTGTGAAACAGTGTGCAAGAATCCCTGAGCTATGAAACAGTGTGAGACTATTCCTGAGATCTGAGACAGTGTGAAATAATTCCAGAGACGCGAAACAGTGTGAGACAATTCCTCTGATGTGAAACAGTGCGACACAATTCCTGAGGCGTGAAACAGTTTGAGACAATTCCTGCGATGTGAAACAGTGTGAGACAATTCCTGAGATGTGAAACAGTGTGAGACTATTCCTGAGGTGCGAAACAATGTGAGACAATTCCAGAGATGTGAAACAGTGTGAGACAATTCCTGAGATGCGAAAGATTGTGAGACAGTTCCTGAGATGTGACACAGTGTGAGACAATTCTTGAGGTGTGAAACAGTGTGAGACTTTTCCTGAGGTGTGAAACAGTGTGAGACAATTGCTGAGATGTGAGACAGTGTGAGACAATTCCCGAGGTGTGAATCAGTTTGAGACAAGCCCTGAGATGCGAAACAGTGAGAGACAATTCCTGAGACGTGAAAAAGTGTGAGACAATTCCTGAGATGTGAAACAGTCGGAGACAATTCCTGAGTGTGAAACAGTGTGCAAGAATTCCTGAGCTATGAAACAGTGTGAGACTATTCCTGAGATGTGAAACAGTGTGAAATAATTCCAGAGATGTGAAATAGTGTGAGACAATTCCTCTGATGTGAAACAGTGCGAGACAATTCCTGAGGTGTGAAACAGTGTGAGACAATACCTGTGATGTGAAACAGTCTGAGACTATTCCTGAGGTGCGAAACAGTGTGAGACAATTCCAGAGATGTGAAACAGCGTGAGACAATTCCTGAGATGCGAAAGATTGTGAGACAGTTCCTGAGATGTGACACAGTGTGAGACCATTCCTGAGATGTGAAACAGTGTGAGACAATTCCTGAGGTGTGAAACAGCGTGAGACAATTGCTGAGATGTGAGACAGTGTGAGACAATTCTTGAGGTGTGAAACAGTGTGAGACTTTTCCTGAGGTGTGAAACAGTGCAAGACAAGTCCTGAGGTGTGAAACAGTGTGAGACAATTGCTGAGATGTGAGACAGTGTGAGACAATTCCCGAGGTGTGAATCAGTGTGAGACAATTCCTGAGGTGTGAAACAGTGTGAGACAATTCCTGAGATGTGAAACACTGTGAGACAATTCCTCTGATGTGAAAGAGTGCGAGACAATTCTTGAGGTGTGAAACAGGGAGAGACATTTCCTGAGGTGTGAAACAGTGTGAGACAACTCCTGAGATGTGAAACAGTGTAAGACAATTCCTGAGGTGTGAAACAGTGTGAGACAATTGCTGAGATGTGAAACAGTGTGAGACAATTCCTGAGTGTGAAACAGTGTGAGACAATTTCTGAGTGTGAAACAGTGTGAGACAATTCCTGAGAAGTAAAATAGTGCAAAACTATTCCTGAGGTGTGAAATGGTGTAGGACAAATCCTGAGGAAAAAACAGAATGATACAATTCCTGAGATGTGAAATAGTGAGAGGCAATTCCGGAGTGTGAAACAGTGGGAGACAATTCCTGAGTCTGAAACAGTGCGCGACAATTGCTGAGTGTGAAACAGTGCGAGACAATTCCTGAGGTGTGAAACAGTGTAAGAGAATTCCTGAGTCTGAAACAGTATGAGACAATTCCTAAGACGTGAACCAGTGTGAGACAATTCCTGAGATGTGAAACAGTGTGAGACAATTCCTGAGGTGCGAAACAGTGAGAGAAAATTCCTAAAATGTGAAACAGTACGCAACAATTCCTGATGTGAAGCGGGGTGAGAAAATTCCCAAGATGTGAAACAGTGTGAGACAATTCCTGAGATGTGAAACGGTGTGAGAAAATTCCTAAGATGTGAAACAGTACGCGACAATTCCTGATGTGCGAAACCGTGAGAGACTATTCGTGAGATGTGAAACAGTGTGAGACAATTACTGAGGTGCGAAACAGTGCGAGAAAATTCCTGAGATGTGAAACGGTGTGAGAAAATTCCGAAGATGTGAAACAAAGTGAGACAATTCCTGAGTGTGAAACCGTGTGAGACAATTGCTGAGATGTGAAACAGTGTGAGACTCTTCCTGAGGTGTGAAACAGTGTGAGACAATTCCTGAGATGTGAAACAGTGAGAGACAATTCCTGAGATGTGAAAAAGTGTGAGAGAATTCCTGAGATGTGAAACAGTCAGAGACAATTACTGAGTGTGAAACAGTGTGCAAGAATCCCTGAGCTATGAAACAGTGTGAGACTATTCCTGAGATCTGAGACAGTGTGAAATAATTCCAGAGATGTGAAACAGTGTGAGACAATTCCTCTGATGTGAAAAAGTGCGAGACAATTCCAGAGATGTGAAACAGTGTGAGACAATTCCTGAGATGCGAAAGATTGTGAGACAGTTCCTGAGATGCGACACAGTGTGAGACCATTCCTGAGATGTGAAACAGTGTGAGACAATTCCTGAGGTGTGAAACAGTGTGAGACAATTGCTGTGATGTGAGACAGTGTGAGACAATTCTTGAGGTGTGAAAAAGTGTGAGACTTTTCCTGAGGTGTGAAACAGTGTGAGACAATTGCTGAGATGTGAGACAGTGTGAGACAATTCCCGAGGTGTGAATCAGTTTGAGACAATTCCTGAGGTGTGAAACAGTGTAAGACAATTCCTGAGATGTGAAACAGTGTGAGGCAATTCCTCTGATGGGAAAGAGCGCGAGACAATTCCTGAGGTGTGAAACAGTGTGTGACAGCTCCTGAGATGTGAAACAGTGTAAGACAATTCCTGAGGTGTGAAATAGTGTGAGACAGTACATGAGATGTGAAACAGTGTGAGACAATTCCTGAGATGTGAAACAGTGTGAGACAATACCTGAGATGTGAAACAGTGTGAGACAATTCCTGAGATGTGAAACAGTGCGAGACAATTCCTGAGATGTGAAACAGTGTGAGACAATTCCTGAGATTTGAAACAGTGCGAGACAATTCCTGAGATTTGAAACAGTGCGAGACAATTCCTGAGATGTGAAACAGTGTGAGACAATTCCTGAGATGTGAAACAGTGTGAGACAATTCCTGAGATGTGAAACAGTGTGAGACAATTCCTCAGTGTCAAACAGTGTGAGACAATTCCTGAGATGTACAATAGTGCAAAACTATTCCAGAGTTGTGAAACGGTGTAGGACAAATCCTGAGGAAAAAAACAGAATGATACATTTCCTGAGATGTGAAATTGTGAGAGGCAATTCCTGAGTGTGAAACAGTGGGAGACAATTCCTGAGTCTGAAACAGTGCGAGACAATTGCTGAGTGTGAAACAGTGCGGGACAATTCCTGATGTGTGAAACAGTGTAAGAGAATTCCTGAGTCTGAAACAGTATGAGACAATTCCTGAAATGTGAAACAGTGTGAGACAATTCCTGAGATGTGAAACAGTGTGAGACAATTCCGGAGAAGTGAAACAGTGCGAGACAATTCCGGAGATATGAAACAGTGTGAGTAAATTCCTGAGATGTAAAACAGTGTGAGACAATTCCTGACGTGTGAAACAGTGTGAGACAATTCCTGAGGTGTGAAACAATGCGAGACAATTCCTGAGATGTGAAACAGTGTGAGAAAATTTCTGAGGTGTGAAGCAGTGTGAGACACTTCCAGTGGTGTGAAACATTGTGAGACAATTCCTTCAGTGTGAATCAGTGTGAGACAATTCCTGAGGTGTGAAACAGGGTGAGACAATTCCTGTGATGTGAAGCAGTGTGAGACAATTCCTGAGGTGTGAAACAGTGTGATACAATTCCCGAGATATGAAACAGTGCGAGTAAATTCCTCAGATGTAAAACAGTGTGAGACAATTCTTGATGTGTGAAACAGTGTGAGACAACTCCTAAGGATTGAAACAGTGTGAGACAATTCCTGAGATGTGAAACAGTGTGAGAAATTTTCTGAGGTGTGAAGCAGTGTGAGACACTTCCAGTGGTGTGAAACATTGTGAGACAATTCCTGCAGTGTGAAACAGTGTGAGACAATTCCTGAGGTGTGAAACGGTGTGAGACAATTCCTGTGATGTGAAACAGTGTGTGACAATTCCTGAGGTGTGAAACAGTGTGAGACAATTCCTGTGATTTGAAACAACGCGAGGCAATTCCTGAGATGTGAAACAGTGCGAGAAATTTTCTGAGGTGTGAAGCAGTGTGAGACACCACCAGTGGTGTGAAACATTGTGAGACAATTCCTGCAGTGTGAAACAGTGTCAGACAATTCCTGGTTGTGATACAGTGTGAGACAATTCCTGAGATGTGAAACAGTGTGAGGCAATTCCTGAGTGTGAAACAGTGCGAGACAATTCCTGAGATGTGAAACAGTGCGAGACAATTCCTGAGGTGTAAAACAGAATGAGACAATTCCTCAGTGTGAAATAGTGTGAGACAACTCCTGAGGTGTAACACAGTATGGGACAATTCCTGAGGTGTGACATAATGCGAGACATTTCCTAAGTTGTGAATCAGAAGGAGGCAATTCCTGAGGTGTGAAACAGTGTGAGACAATTCGAACATAGAACATAGAACATAGAACAATACAGCACAGAAGAGGCCCTTCGGCCTTCGATGTTGTGCCGACCAAAATAAAAAGCAATGCCCCTCCAAACTAAACCATTCCCTTCTCTTCCAAATACTTATCAATTAACCTCTTAAACGCCACCAAACTTGGCGCATCTACAACAGCTGCAGGCAGGGCATTCCACTCCCTAATCACTCTTTGAGTAAAGAACCTACCTCTGATATCCGTCCTGTAACTCATACCCCTTAATTTAAAGCTGTGTCCCCTCGTGCTAGCTTTCTCCATCCTAGGAAAAAGGCTAACACTGTCACCTATCTAAACCTCTAATCATCTTATATGCTTCAATAAGATCCCCTCTTAGCCGCCTCCTTTCTAACGAAAAAACCTCAAATCTTCAAACCTCTCTTCATAGGACCTGCCCTCCATACCAGGCAACATCCTGGTAAACCTCCTCTGTACCTTCTCCAATGCCTACACATTTTCTTATAATGTGGCGACCAGAACTGCACACAATACTCCAAGTGCGGCCGCACTAGAGTTTTGTACAGTTGCAACATGATGCTGCGGCTCCTAAATTCAATCCCCCTACCAATAAAAGCTAAGACTCCATATGCCTTCTTAACAACTTTATCCACTTGACTGCCTACTTTCAGGGATCATTGACAAACACCAAGACCTTCTGTTCATCAAACTATTAAGAGCCCTACCATTAGCCCTATACTCTACACATTTATTGTTCCTGCCAAAGTGCTTACCTCACACTTTTCCACATTAAACTCCATTGCACCTCTCGCCCCAGCTCTGCAACTTGCCCAAGTCACTCTGTAAACTAAACACCCCTCTTCACTATCTACCACTCCACCAACTTTAGTATCATCTGCAAAATTTACTGATCCATCCCTCAATACCCTCATCCAGATCATTTATAAAAATTACAAACAGCAGGGGCCCCAACAGACCCCTGAGCACACCACTCGTCACCAAACTCCACGATGAATATCTCCCATCAACCACCACCCTCTGTCTTCTATCTGCCAGCCAATTTCTAATCCAATTATCTAAATCACCCTCTATTCCACACATCTGCATTTTCTGTAGAAGTCTTCCATGGGCCACCTTATCAAAAGCCTTACTAAAGTCCATATATACTACATCAACCGCCTTACCCCCATCCACCTCTCTGGTTACTAATTCCTGAGATGTGAAACAGTGTGAGACAATTCCTGAGTGTGAAACAGTGCGAGACAATTCCTGAGATGTGAAACAGTGCGAGACAATTCCTGAGGTGTAAAACAGCATGAGACAATTCCTCAGTGTGAAATAGTGTGAGACAACTCCTGAGGTGTAACACAGTATGGGACAATTCCTGAGGCGTAACATAATGCGAGACATTTCCTAAGTTGTGAATCAGAGGGAGGCAATTCCTGAGGTGTGAAACAGTTTGAGACAATTCCTGAGATGTGATACAGTGTGAGACAATTCCTGAGTGTGAAACAGCGTGAGACAATTCCTGAGATGTGAAACAGTGTGAGATAATTCCTGAGTGTGAAACAGTGTGAGAAAATTCCAGAGACGTGAAACAGTGTGAGACAATTCCTGAGATGTGAAACTGTGTGAGAGAATTCCTGAGGTGTTAAACAGTGGTAGACAATTCCTGAGATGTAGAACAGTGCAATACAATTCCTGACATCAGAAAGAGTGTGAGACATATCCTGAGGTGTGAAACAGTGTGAGACAATTTCTGAGATGTAAAATAGTGCAAAACTATTCCTGAGGTGTGAAATGGTGTAGGACAAATCCTGAGGAAAAAACAGAATGATACAATTCCTGAGTTGTGAAATAGTGAGAGGCAATTCCGGAGTGTGAAACAGTGGGAGACAATTCCTGAGTCTGAAACAGTGCGCGACAATTGCTGAGTGTGAAACAGTGTGAGACAATTCCTGAGGTGTGAAACAGTGTAAGAGAATTCCTGAGTCTGAAACAGTATGAGACAATTCCTGAAATGTGAAACAGTGTGAGACAATTCCTGAGATGTGAAACTGTGTGAGACAATTCCGGAGATATGAAACAGTGTGAGTAAATTCCTGAGATGTAAAACAGTGTGAGACAATTCCTGATGTGTGAAACAGTGTGAGACAATTCCTGAGAGTGAAACAGTGTAAGACAATTCCTGAGGTGTGAAACAATGCGAGACAATTTCTGAGATGTGAAACAGTGTGAGAAAATTTCTGAGGTGTGAAGCAGTGTGAGACACTTCCAGAGGTGTGAAACATTGTGAGACAATTCCTGCAGTGTGAAACAGTGTGAGACAATTCCTGAGGTGTGAAACAGGGTGAGACAATTCCTGTGATGTGAAGCAGTGTGAGACACTTCCTGAGGTGTGAAACAGTGTGAGACAATTCCGGAGATTTGAAACAGTGTGAGTAAATTCCTGAGATGTAAAACAGTGTGAGACAATTCTTGATGTGTGAAACAGTGTGAGACAACTCCTAAGGATTGAAACAGTGTGAGACAATTCCTGTGATGTGAAACAGTGTGTGACAATTCCTGAGTTGTGAGACAATTCCTGCGATTTGAAACAACGCGAGGCAATTCCTGAGATGCGAAAAAGTGTCAGACAATTCCTGGTTGTGATACAGTGTGAGACAATTCCTGAGTTGTGAAACAGTGCGAGACAATTCCTGAGGTGTAAAACAGTATAAGACAATTCCTCAGTGTGAAATAGTGTGAGACAACTCCTGAGGTGTAACGCAGTATGGGACAATTCCTGAGGTGTGACATAATTCGAGACATTTCCTAAGTTGTGAATCAGAGGGAGGCAATTCCTGAGGTGTGAAACAGTGTGAGACAATTCGTGTGATGTGAAACAGTGTGAGACAATTCCTGAGGTTCGAAACAATGTGGGACAATTCCTGAGCTGTGAAACAGTGTGAGACAATTCCTGACATGCGTAACAATTTGAGACAATTCCTGAGATGTGAAACAGAGCGTGACAATCCCTAAGACGTGAACCAGTGTGAGACAATTCCTGAGGTGTGAAACAGTGTGAGACAATTCCTGAGGTGCGAAACAGTGAGAGAAAATTCCTAAAATGTGAAACAGTACGCAACAATTCCTGATGTGAAGCGGGGTGAGAAAATTCCTAAGATGTGAAACAGTGTGAGACAATTCCTGAGATGTGAAACGGTGTGAGAAAATTCCTAAGATGTGAAACAGTACGCGACAATTCCTGATGTGCGAAACCGTGAGAGACTATTCGTGAGATATGAAACAGTGTGAGACAATTACTGAGGTGCGAAACAGTGCGAGAAAATTCCTGAGATGTGAAACGGTGTGAGAAAATTCCGAAGATGTGAAACAGTGTGAGACTCTTCCTGAGGTGTGAAACAGTGTGAGACAATTCCTGAGATGTGAAACAGTGAGAGACAATTCCTGAGATGTGAAAAAGTGTGAGACAATTCCTGAGATGTGAAACAGTCGGAGACAATTACTGAGTGTGAAACAGTGTGCAAGAATCTCTGAGCTATGAAACAGTGTGAGACTATTCCTGAGATCTGAGACAGTGTGAAA
The DNA here is from genome assembly GCA_024679065.1 of Sphyrna mokarran. Classification (NCBI taxonomy): domain Eukaryota; kingdom Metazoa; phylum Chordata; class Chondrichthyes; order Carcharhiniformes; family Carcharhinidae; genus Sphyrna; species Sphyrna mokarran. The sequence continues at coordinate 46,530 of JAGIQG010000141.1, read as the reverse complement.
TAATTCCAGAGATGTGAAACAGTGTGAGACAATTCCTCTGATGTGAAAAAGTGCGAGACAATTCCTGAGGTGTGAAACAGTGTGAGACAGTACCTGCGATGTGAAACAGTGTGAGACAATTCCTGAGATGTGAAACAGTGTGAGACTATTCCTGAGGTGCGAAACAATGTGAGACAATTCCAGAGATGTGAAACAGTGTGAGACAATTCCTGAGATGAGAAAGATTGTGAGACAGTTCCTGAGATGCGACACAGTGTGAGACCATTCCTGAGATGTGAAACAGTGTGAGACAATTCCTGAGGTGTGAAACAGTGTGAGACAATTGCTGTGATGTGAGACAGTGTGAGACAATTCTTGAGGTGTGAAAAAGTGTGAGACTTTTCCTGAGGTGTGAAACAGTGTGAGACAATTGCTGAGATGTGAGACAGTGTGAGACAATTCCTGAGGTGTGAATCAGTTTGAGACAATTCCTGAGGTGTGAAACACTGTGAGACAATTCCTGAGATGTGAAACAGTGTGAGGCAATTCCTCTGATGGGAAAGAGTGCGAGACAATTCCTGAGGTGTGAAACAGTGAGAGACAATTCCTGAGGTGTGAAACAGTGTGTGACAGCTCCTGAAATGTGAAACAGTGTAAGACAATTCCTGAGGTGTGAAACAGTGTGAGACAGTACATGAGATGTGAAACAGTGTGAGACAATTCCTGAAATGTGAAACAGTGTGAGACAATTCCTGAGATGTGAAACAGTGTGAGACAATACCTGAGATGTGAAACAGTGTGAGACAATACCTGAGATGTGAAACAGTGTGAGACAATTCCTGAGATGTGAAACAGTGTGAGACAATTCCTGAGATTTGAAACAGTGCGAGACAATTCCTGAGATTTGAAACAGTGCGAGGCAATTCCTGAGATGTGAAACAGTGTGAGACAATTCCTGAGATGTGAAACAGTGTGAGACAATTCCTGAGATGTGAAACAGTGTGGGACAATTCCTGAGATGTGAAACAGTGTGAGACAATTCCTGAGTGTCAAACAGTGTGAGACAATTCCTGAGATGTACAATAGTGCAAAATTATTCCAGAGGTGTGAAACGGTGTAGGACAAATCCTGAGGAAAAAACAGAATGATACATTTCCTGAGATGTGAAATTGTGAGAGGCAATTCCTGAGTGTGAAACAGTGGGAGACAATTCCTGAGTCTGAAACAGTGCGAGACAATTGCTGAGTGTGAAACAGTGCGGGACAATTCCTGAGGTGTGAAACAGTGTAAGAGAATTCCTGAGTCTGAAACAGTATGAGACAATTCCTGAAATGTGAAACAGTGTGAGACAATTCCTGAGATGTGAAACAGTGCGAGACAATTCCTGAGATTTGAAACAGTGCGAGGCAATTCCTGAGATGTGAAACAGTGTGAGACAATTCCTGAGATGTGAAACAGTGTGAGACAATTCCTGAGATGTGAAACAGTGTGGGACAATTCCTGAGATGTGAAACAGTGTGAGACAATTCCTGAGTGTCAAACAGTGTGAGACAATTCCTGAGATGTACAATAGTGCAAAACTATTCCAGAGGTGTGAAACGGTGTAGGACAAATCCTGAGGAAAAAACAGAATGATACATTTCCTGAGATGTGAAATTGTGAGAGGCAATTCCTGAGTGTGAAACAGTGGGAGACAATTCCTGAGTCTGAAACAGTGCGAGACAATTGCTGAGTGTGAAACAGTGCGGGACAATTCCTGATGTGTGAAACAGTGTAAGAGAATTCCTGAGTCTGAAACAGTATGAGACAATTCCTGAAATGTGAAACAGTGTGAGACAATTCCTGAGATGTGAAACAGTGTGAGACAATTCCGGAGAAGTGAAACAGTGCGAGACAATTCCGGAGATATGAAACAGTGTGAGTAAATTCCTGAGATGTAAAACAGTGTGAGACAATTCCTGACGTGTGAAACAGTGTGAGACAATTCCTGAGGATTGAAACAAAGCGAGACAATTCCTGAGATGTGAAACAGTGTGAGAAAATTTCTGAGGTGTGAAGCAGTGTGAGACACTTCCAGTGGTGTGAAACATTGTGAGACAATTCCTTCAGTGTGAATCAGTGTGAGACAATTCCTGAGGTGTGAAACAGGGTGAGACAATTCCTGTGATGTGAAGCAGTGTGAGACAATTCCTGAGGTGTGAAACAGTGTGATACAATTCCCGAGATATGAAACAGTGCGAGTAAATTCCTCAGATGTAAAACAGTGTGAGACAATTCTTGATGTGTGAAACAGTGTGAGACAACTCCTAAGGATTGAAACAGTGTGAGACAATTCCTGAGATGTGAAACAGTGTGAGAAATTTTCTGAGGTGTGAAGCAGTGTGAGACACTTCCAGTGGTGTGAAACATTGTGAGACAATTCCTGCAGTGTGAAACAGTGTGAGACAATTCCTGAGGTGTGAAACGGTGTGAGACAATTCCTGTGATGTGAAACAGTGTGTGACAATTCCTGAGGTGTGAAACAGTGTGAGACAATTCCTGTGATTTGAAACAACGCGAGGCAATTCCTGAGATGTGAAACAGTGCGAGAAATTTTCTGAGGTGTGAAGCAGTGTGAGACACCACCAGTGGTGTGAAACATTGTGAGACAATTCCTGCAGTGTGAAACAGTGTCAGACAATTCCTGGTTGTGATACAGTGTGAGACAATTCCTGAGATGTGAAACAGTGTGAGGCAATTCCTGAGTGTGAAACAGTGCGAGACAATTCCTGAGATGTGAAACAGTGCGAGACAATTCCTGAGGTGTAAAACAGAATGAGACAATTCCTCAGTGTGAAATAGTGTGAGACAACTCCTGAGGTGTAACACAGTATGGGACAATTCCTGAGGTGTGACATAATGCGAGACATTTCCTAAGTTGTGAATCAGAAGGAGGCAATTCCTGAGGTGTGAAACAGTGTGAGACAATTCGAACATAGAACATAGAACATAGAACAATACAGCACAGAAGAGGCCCTTCGGCCTTCGATGTTGTGCCGACCAAAATAAAAAGCAATGCCCCTCCAAACTAAACCATTCCCTTCTCTTCCATATCCTTATCAATTAACCTCTTACACGCCACCAAACTTGGCGCATCTACAACAGCTGCAGGCAGGGCATTCCACTCCCTAATCACTCTTTGAGTAAAGAACTCTGATATCCGTCCTGTAACTCATACCCCTTAATTTAAAGCTGTGTCCCCTCATGCTAGCTTTCTCCATCCTAGGAAAAAGGCTAACACTGTCCACCCTATCTAAACCTCTAATCATCTTATATGCTTCAATAAGATCCCCTCTTAGCAGCCTCCTTTCTAACGAAAACAACCTCAAATCCTTCAACCTCTCTTCATAGGACCTGCCCTCCATACCAGGCACATCCTGGTAAACCTCCTCTGTACCCTCTCCAATGCCTCCACATCTTTCTTATAATGTGGCGACCAGAACTGCACACAATACTCCAAGTGCGGCCGCACTAGAGTTTTGTACAGCTGCAACATGATGCTGCGGCTCCTAAATTCAATCCCCTACCAATAAAAGCTAAGACTCCATAAGCCTTCTTAACAACTTTATCCACCTGACTGCCTACTTTCAGGGATCTATTGACACATACACCAAGATCCTTCTGTTCCTCAACACTATTAAGAGCCCTACCACTAGCCCTATACTCTACACATTTATTGTGCCTGCCAAAGTGCATTACCTCACACTTTTCCACATTAAACTCCATTTGCCACCTCTCGGCCCAGCTCTGCAACTTGTCCAAGTCAGTCTGTAAACTAAAACACCCCTCTTCACTATCTACCACACCACCAACTTTAGTATCATCTGCAAATTTACTGATCCAGCCCTCAATACCCTCATCCAGATCATTTATAAAAATTACAAACAGCAGGGGCCCCAAAACAGACCCCTGAGGAACACCACTCGTCACCGAACTCCACGATGAATATCTCCCATCAACCACCACCCTCTGTCTTCTATCTGCCAGCCAATTTCTAATCCAATTAGCTAAATCACCCTCTATTCCACACATCTGCATGTTCTGTAGAAGTCTTCCATGGGCCACCTTATCAAAAGCCTTACTAAAGTCCATATATACTACATCAACCGCCTTACCCCCATCCACCTCTCTGGTTACTAATTCCTGAGATGTGAAACAGTGTGAGACAATTCCTGAGTGTGAAACAGTGCAAGACAATTCCTGAGATGTGAAACAGTGCGAGACAATTCCTGAGGTGTAAAACAGCATGAGACAATTCCTCAGTGTGAAATAGTGTGAGACAACTCCTGAGGTGTAACGCAGTATGGGACAATTCCTGAGGTGTGACATAATTCGAGACATTTCCTAAGTTGTGAATCAGAGGGAGGCAATTCCTGAGGTGTGAAACAGTGTGAGACAATTCGTGTGATGTGAAACAGTGTGAGACAATTCCTGAGGTTCGAAACAATGTGGGACAATTCCTGAGCTGTGAAACAGTGTGAGACAATTCCTGACATGCGTAACAATTTGAGACAATTCCTGAGATGTGAAACAGAGCGTGACAATCCCTAAGACGTGAACCAGTGTGAGACAATTCCTGAGGTGTGAAACAGTGTGAGACAATTCCTGAGGTGCGAAACAGTGAGAGAAAATTCCTAAAATGTGAAACAGTACGCAACAATTCCTGATGTGAAGCGGGGTGAGAAAATTCCTAAGATGTGAAACAGTGTGAGACAATTCCTGAGATGTGAAACGGTGTGAGAAAATTCCTAAGATGTGAAACAGTACGCGACAATTCCTGAGATGTGAAACAGTGTGAGAAAATTTCTGAGGTGTGAAGCAGTGTGAGACAATTCCAGTGGTGTGAAACAGTGTGAGACCATTCCCGAGGTGCGAAACAGTGTGAAACAATTCCTGCGGTGTGAAACCGTGTGAGACAATTCCTGAGATGTGAAACAGTGAGAGACAATTCCTGAGATGTAAAATAGTGTGAGACAATTCCTGAAGGGCGAAAAAGTGTGAGACAATTCCTGAGGTGCGAAACAGTGTGAGACTTTTCCTGAGGTGTGAAACAGTGTGAGACAATTCCTGACGTGTGAAACAGTGTGAGACAATTCCTGAGATGTGAAAAAGTGAGAGACAATTCCTGAGGTGTATAACAGTGTGAGACAATTCCTGAAGGGCGAAACAGTGTGAGACAATTCCTGAGGTGCGAAACAGTGTGAGACTTTTCCTGAGGTGTGAAACAGTGTGAGACAATTCCTGACGTGTGAAACAGTGTGAGACAATTCCTGAGATGTGAAAAAGTGAGAGACAATTCCTGAGGTGTATAACAGTGTGAGACAATTCCTGAGGTGTGAAACAGGGTGAGACAATTCCTGTGATGTGAAGCAGTGTGAGACAATTC
>JAGIQG010000141.1:0-41026 GCA_024679065.1 Sphyrna mokarran | reverse complement strand
TTGTCTCACACTGTTTCACATGTCTGGAATTATCTCACACTGTTTCATAGCTCAGGAATTCTTGCACACTGTTTCACACTCAGGAAATGTCTCACACTGTTTCACATCTCAGGAATTTTCTCACACTGTTTCACATCTCAGGAATTGTCTCACACTGTTTCACATCTCAGGAATTTTCTCACACTGTTTCACATCTCAGGAATTGTCTCACGCTGTTTCACATCTCAGGTATTGTCTCACACTGTTTCACATCTCATGTATTGTCTCAGACTGTTTCACATCTCAGGAATTGTCTCACACTGTTTCACATCTCAGGAATTGTCTCACACTGTTTCACATCTCAGGAATTGTCTCACACTGTTTCACATCTCAGGTATTGTCTCACACTGTTTCACATCTCAGGAATTGTCTCACACTGTTTCACATCTTAGGAATTTTCTCACCCCGCTTCACATCAGGAATTGTTGCGTACTGTTTCACATTTTAGGAATTTTCTCTCACTGTTTCACACCTCAGGAATTGTCTCGCACTGGTTCACGTCTTAGGAATTGTCACGCTCTGTTTCACATCTCAGGAATTGTCTCAAATTGTTACGCATGTCAGGAATTGTCTCACACTGTTTCACAGCTCAGGAATTGTCTCACATTGTTTCGAACCTCAGGAATTGTCTCACACTGTTTCACACCACACGAAAAGTCTCACACTGTTTCACACCTCAGGAATTGTCTCACACTTTTTCACACCTCAGGAATTGTCTCACACTATTTAACACCTCAGGAATTCTCTCACACAGTTTCACATCTCATGAATTGTCTCACACTGTTTCACTCTCAGGAATTATCTCAAACTGTTTCACACTCAGGAATAGTCTCACACTGTTTCACATCTCAGGAAATGTCTCACAAAGTTTAACACATCAGGAATTCTCTCACACTGTCTCACATCTCAGGAATTATCTCACACTGTTTCACACCTCAGGATATGTCTCACACTATTTCACATGCAGGAATTGTATTACACTGTTCTACACCTCAGGAATTGTCTACCACTGTTTCACAACTCAGGAATTGTCTCACACTGTATCAAAACCAGGAATTGTCTGACACTTTTTCACACTGCAGGAATTGTCTCACAATGCTTCACACCACTGGAAGCGTCTCACACTGCTTCACACCTCAGAAAATTTCTCACACTGTTTCACATCTCAGGAATTGTCTCGCATTGTTTCACATCTCAGGAATTGTCTTACACTGTTTAACACCTCAGGAATTCTCTCACACAGTTTCACATCTCAGGAATTGTCTCACACTGTTTCACATCTCTGGAATTTTCTCACACTGTTTCACACTCAGGAATTGTCTCACACTGTTTCACATCTCAGGAATTGTCTCACACTGTTTCACATCTCAGGAATTGTCTCACACTGTTTCACACATCAGGAATTCCCTAACACTGATTCACAACTCAGGAAATGTCTCGAACTATTTCACACATCAGGAATTGTCCCAACACCGTTACACCTCAGGAATTGCCTCACACTATTTCACACTCAGGAATTGTATCATACTGTTTTACACCTCAGGAATTGTCTCACACTGTTTCACACTCAGCAATTGTCTCACACTGTTTCACACTCAGGAATTGTCTCACACTGTTTCACATCTCAGGAATTGTCTCACACTGTATCACATCCAGCAATTGTCTAACCTGTTTCACCTCAGGAATTGTCTCACAATGTTTCACATCTCAGGAGTTGTCTCACACTGTTTCACACCTCAGAAAATTTCTCGCACTGTTTCACATCACAGGAATTGTCTCGCACTGTTTCACATCACAGGAATTGTCTCACACTGTTTCACACCTCAGGAATTGTCTCACACTGTTTCACACCTCAGGAATTGTCTCACACTGTTTCACACCTCAGGAATTGTCTCACACTGTTCACACTCCAGGAATTGTCTCACACTGTTTCACACCACAGGAAGTGTCTCACACTGTTTCACACCTCAGAAAATTTCTCACACTGTTTCACATCTCAGGAATTGTCTCACACTGTTTCAAACCTCAGGAATGTCTCACACTGTTTCACACCTCAAGAATTGTCTCACACTGTTTCACATCTCAGGAATTTACTCACACTGTTTCACATCTCAGGAATTGTCTCACACTGTTTCACACCTCAGGAATTGTCTCACACTGTTTCACACCTCAAGAATTGTCTCACACTGTTTCACATCTCAGGAATTGTCTCACACTGTTTCACACCTCAGGAATTGTCTCACACTGTTTCACATCTCAGGAATTGTCTCACACTGTTTCACACCTCAGGAATTGTCTCACACTGTTTCACATCTCAGGAATTGTCTCACACTGTTTCACACCTCAGGAATTGTCTCACACTGTTTCACACCTCAGGAATTGTCTCACACTGTTTCACACCTCAGGAATTGTCTCACACTGTTTCACATCTCAGGAATTGTCTCACACTGTTTCACACCTCAGGAATTGTCTCACACTGTTTCACACCTCAGGAATAGTCTCACACTGTTTCACATCTCAGGAATTGTCTCACACTTTTTCACACCTCAGGAATTGTCTCACACTGTTTCACATCTCAGGAATTGTCTCTCACTGTTTCGCATCTCAGGAATTGTCTCAAACTGATTCACACCTCAGGAATTGTCTCACACTGTTTCACATCTCAGGAATTGTCTCACACTGTTTCACACCTCAGGAATTGTCTCACACTGTTTCACACCTCAGGAATTGTCTCACACTGTTTCACATCTCAGGAATTGTCTCACACTGTTTCACATCTCAGGAATTGTCTCACACTGTTTCACATCTCAGGAATTGTCTCACACTGTTTCACATCTCAGGAATTGTCTCACCCACACAACACTGTTTCACATCTCAGGAATTGTCTCACACTGTTTCACATCTCAGGAATTGTCTCACACTGTTTCACACCTCAGGAATTGTCTCACACTGTTTCACATCTCAGGAATTGTCTCACACTGTTTCACATCTCAGGAATTGTCTCACACTGTTTCACATCTCAGGAATTGTCTCACACTGTTTCACAGCTCAGGAATTGTCTCACACTGTTTCACCTCAGGAATTGTCTCACACTGTTTCACATCCAGGAATTGTCTCACACTTTTCACACCTCAGGAATTGTCTCTCACTGTTTCACACTCAGGAATTGTCTCACACTGTTTCACACCTCAGGAAGAGTCTCACACTGTTTCACATCTCAGGAATTGTCTCGCACTGTTTCACACTCAGGAATTGTCTCACACTGTTTCACATCTCAGGAATTAGTGACCAGAGAGGTGGATGGGGGTAAGGCGGTTGATGTAGTATATATGGACTTTAGTGAGGCGTTTGATAAGGTGGCCCATGGAAGACTTCTACAGAAAATGCAGATGTGTGGAATAGAGGGTGATTTAGCTAATTGGATTAGGAATTGGCTGGCAGATAGAAGACAGAGGGTGGTGGTTGATGGGAGATATTCATCGTGGAGTTTGGTGACGAGTGGTGTGCCTCAGGGGTCTGTTTTGGGGCCCCTGCTGGTTGTAATTTTTATAAATGATCTGGATGAGGGTATTGAGGGATGGATCAGTAAATTTGCAGATGATACTAAAGTTGGTGGTGTGGTAGATAGTGAAGAGGGGTGTTTTAGTTTACAGAGTGCCTTGGACAAGTTGCAGAGCTGGGCCGAGAGGTGGCAAATGGAGTTTAATGTGGAAAAGTGTGAGGTAATGCACTTTGGCAGGAACAATAAATGTGTAGAGTATAGGGCTAATGGTAGGGCTCTTAATAGTGTTGAGGAACAGAAGGATCTTGGTGTATGTGGCAATAGATCCCTGAAAGTAGGCAGTCAAGTGGATAAAGTTGTTAAGAAGGCATATGGAGTCTTAGCTTTATTGGTAGGGGGATTGAATTTAGGAGCCGCAGCATCATGTTGCAACTGTACAAAACTCTAGTGCGGCCGCACTTGGAGTATTGTGTGCAGTTCTGGTCGCCACATTATAAGACAGATGTGGAGGCATTGGAGAGGGTACAGAGGAGGTTTACCAGGATGTTGCCTGGTATGGAGGGCAGGTCCTATGAAGAGAGTTGAAGGATTTGAGGTTGTTTTCGTTAGAAAGGAGGCGGCTAAGAGGGGATCTTATTGAAGCATATAAGATGATTAGAGGTTTAGATAGGTGGACAGTGATAGCCTTTTTCCTAGGATGGAGAAAGCTAGCACGAGGGGACACAGCTTTAAATTAAGGGGTATGAGTTATAGGACGGATATCAGTGGTAGGTTCTTTACTCAAATAGTGATTAGGGAGTGGAATGCCCTGCCTGCAGCTGTTGTAGATGCGCCAAGTTTGGTGGCGTTTAAGAGGTTAATTGATAAGTATATGGAAGAGAAGGGAATGGTTTAGTTTTGGAGGGGCATTGCTTTTTATTTTGGTCGGCACAACATCGAAGGCCGAAGGGCCTGTTCTGTGCTGTATTGTTCTATGTTCTATGTTCTATGAATTGTCTCACACTGTTTCACACCTCAGGAATTGCCTCCCTCTGATTCACAACTTAGGAAATGTCTCGCATTATGTCACACCTCAGGAATTGTCCCATACTGTGTTACACCTCAGGAGTTGTCTCACACTATTTCACACTGAGGAATTGTCTCATTCTGTTTTACACCTCAGGAATTGTCTCGCACTGTTTCACATCTCAGGAATTGTCTCGCACTGTTTCACACTCAGGAATTGCATCACACTGTTTCACATCTCAGGAATTGTCTCACACTGTATCACAACCAGGAATTGTCTTACACTGTTTCACACTGCAGGAATTGTCTCACAATGTTTCACACCACTGGTGGTGTCTCACACTGCTTCACACCTCAGAAAATTTCTCGCACGGTTTCACATCTCAGGAATTGCCTCGCGTTGTTTCAAATCACAGGAATTCTCTCACACTGTTTCACACCTCAGGAATTGTCACACACTGTTTCACATCACAGGAATTGTCTCACACTGTTTCACACCTCAGGAATTGTCTCACACTGTTTCACACCTCAGGAATTGTCTCACACTGTTTCACACCACAGGAATTGTCTCACACTGTTTCACACTGCAGGAATTGTCTCACAATGTTTCACACCACTGGAAGTGTCTCACACTGCTTCACACCTCAGAAAATTTCTCACACTGTTTCACATCTCAGGAATTGTCTCACACTGTTTCAATCCTTAGGAGTTGTCTCACACCGTTTCACATGTCAAGAATTGTCTCACACTGTTTTACATCTGAGGAATTTACTCGCACTGTTTCATATCTCGGGAATTGTATCACACTGTTTCACACCTCAGGAATTGTCTCACACTGCTTCACATCACAGGAATTGTCTCACCCTGTTTCACACCTCAGGAATTGTCTCACACTGATTCACACTGAAGGAATTGTCTCACAATGTTTCACACCACTGGAAGTGTCTCACACTGCTTCACACCTCAGAAATTTTCTCACACTGTTTCACATCTCAGGAATTGTCTCGCTTTGTTTCAATCCTCAGGAATTGTCTCACACTGTTTCACACGTCAGGAATTGTCTCACACTGTTTTACATCTCAGGAATTTACTCACACTGTTTCATATCTCCGGCATTGTCTCGCACTGTTTCACTTCTCTGGAATTGTCTCACACTGTTTCACATCTCAGGAATTGTCTCACACTGTTTCACATTTCAGGAATTGTCTCATACTGTTTCAGACTCAGGAATTCTCTTACACTGTTTCACACATCAGGAATTGTCCCGCACTGTTTCACACTCAGCAATTGTCTCGCACTGTTTCAGACTCAGGAATTGTCTCCCACTGTTTCACACTCAGGAATTGCCTCTCACAATTTCACATCTCAGGAAATGTATCATTCTGTTTTTTCCTCAGGATTTGTCCTACACCGTTTCACACCTCTGGAATAGTTTTGCACTATTGTACATCTCAGGAATTGTCTCACACTGTTTTACACTCAGGAATTGTCTCACACTGTTTCACATCTCAGGAATTGTCTCACACTGTTTCACATCTCAGGAATTGTCTCACACTGTTTCACATCTCAGGAATTGTCTCGCACTGTTTCAAATCTCAGGAATTGTCTCGCACTGTTTCAAATCTCAGGAATTGTCTCACACTGTTTCACATCTCAGGAATTGTCTCGCACTGTTTCACATCTCAGGAATTGTCTCACACTGTTTCACATCTCAGGTATTGTCTCACACTGTTTCACATCTCAGGAATTGTCTCACACTGTTTCACATCTCATGTACTGTCTCACACTGTTTCACACCTCAGGAATTGTCTTACACTGTTTCACATCTCAGGAGCTGTCACACACTGTTTCACACCTCAGGAATTGTCTCTCACTGTTTCACACCTCAGGAATTGTCTCGCACTCTTTCCCATCAGAGGAATTGCCTCACACTGTTTCACATCTCAGGAATTGTCTCACACTGTTTCACACCTCAGGAATTGTCTCAAACTGATTCACACCTCAGGAATTGTCTCACACTGTCTCACATCTCAGCAATTGTCTCACACTGTTTCACACCTCAGGACAAGTCTCACACTTTTTCACACCTCAAGAATTGTCTCACACTGTCTCACAATCACACAGCAATTGTCTCACACTGTTTCACACCCAGGAATTGTCTCACACTGTTTCACATCTCAGGAATGGTCTCACACTGTGTCGCATCTCAGGAACTGTCTCACAATCTTTTCATCTCAGGAATTGTCTCACACTGTTTCACATCTCAGGAATTGTCTCACACTGTTTCGCACCTCAGGAATAGTCTCACACTGTTTCACATCTCAGGAATTGTCTCACACTGTTTCACATCTCAGGAATTGTCTCGCACTTTTTCACATCAGAGGAATTGTCTCACACTGTTTCACATCTCTGGAATTATTTCACACTGTCTCAGATCTCAGGAATAGTCTCACACTGTTTCATAGCTCAGGGATTCTTGCACACTGTTTCACACTCAGTAATTGTCTCCGACTGTTTCACATCTCAGGAATTGTCTCACACTTTTTCACATCTCAGGAATTGTCTCTCACTGTTTCACATCTCAGGAATTGTCTCACACTGTTTCACACCTCACGAAGAGTCTCACACTGTTTCACATTCAGGAATTGTCTCACACTGTTTCACACTCAGGAATTGTCTCACTTTGTTTCACATCTTCGGAATTTCTCACACCGTTTCACACTCAGGAATTGTCTCGCACTCTTTCACATCTTCGGAATTTCTCACACCGTTTCACATCTCAGGAATTTTCTCGCACTGTTTCACATCTTCGGAATTTTCTCACACCGTTTCACATCTCAGGAATTTTCTCGCACTGTTTCGCACCTCAGTAATTGTCTCACACTGTTTCACATCTCACGAGTAGTCTCTCACGGTTTCGCACATCAGGAATTGTCGCATACTGTTTCACATCTTAGGAGTTTTCTCACCCCACTTCACATCAGGAATTGTTGCGTACTGTTTCACATTTTAGGAATTTTCTCTCACTGTTTCGCACCTCAGGAATTGTCTCACACTGTTTTACAGCTCAGGAATTGTCTCACACTGGCTCACATCTTAGGAATTGTCACGCTCTGTTTCACATCTCAGGAATTGTCTCAAATTGTTACGCACGTCAGGAATTGTCTCACACTGTTTCACAGCTCAGGAATTGTCTCACATTGTTTCGAACCTCAGGAATTGTCTCACACTGTTTCACATCACACGAATTGTCTCACACTGTTTCACACCTCAGGAATTGTCTCACACTGTTTCACATCTCAGGAATTGTCTCACAATGTTTCACACCTCAGGATATGTCTCACACTCTTTCAGATGTCAGGAATTGTATTGCACTGTTTTACATCTCAGGAATTGTCTTCCACTGTTTAACACCTCAGGAATTCTCTCACACAGTTTCACATCTCCTGAATTGTCTCACACTGTTTCACATCTCTGGAATTTTCTCAAACTGTTTCACACTCAGGAATTGTCTCGCACTGTTTCACATTTCAGGAATTGTCTCACTCTGTTTCACATCTCAGGAATTGTCTCACACTGTTTCACACCTCAGGAATTGCCTCCCTCTGATTCACAACTTAGGAAATGTCTCGAATTATGTCACACATCAGGAATTGTCCCATACTGCGTTACACCTCAGGAGTTGTCTCACACTATTTCACACTGAGGAATTGTCTTATACTGTTTTACACCTCAGGAATTGTCTCGCACTGTTTCACATCTCAGGAATTGTCTCACACTGTATCACAACCAGGAATTGTCTGACACTTTTTCGCATCTCAGGAATTGCCTCGCGTTGTTTCAAATCGCAGGAATTGTCTCACAACTCAGGAATTGTCACACACTGTTTCACATCACAGGAATTGTCTCACACTGTTTCAATCCTTAGGAGTTGTCTCACACTGTTTCACACGTCAAGAATTGTCTCACACTGTTTTACATCTCAGGAATTTACTCACACTGTTTCAAATCTCCGGAATTGTCTCACACTGTTTCACACCTCAGGAAGTGTCTCACACTGCTTCACATCACAGGAATTGTCTCACCCTGTTTCACACCTCAGGAATTGTCTCACACTTTTTCACACTGCAGGAATTGTCTCACAATGTTTCACACCTCTGGAAGCGTCTCACACTGCTTCACACCTCAGAAATTTTCTCACACTGTTTCACATCTCAGAAATTGTCTCGCATTGTTTCACACCTCAGGAATTGTCTTACACTGTTTCACTCTCAGGAATTGTCTCACACTGTTTCACACATCAGGAATTGTCTCACACTGTTTTACATCTCAGGAATTAACTCACACTGTTTCATATCTCCGGAATTGTCTCACACAGTTTCACATCTCAGGAATTGTCTCACACTGTTTCACATTTCAGGAATTGGCTCATACTGTTTCAGACTCAGGAATTCTCTTACACTGTTTCACACCTCAGGAATTGTCTCGCACTGTTTCACACTCAGCAATTGTCGCGCACTGTTTCAGACTCAGGAATTGTCTCCCACTGTTTCACACTCCGGAATTGCCTCTCACTATTTCACATCTCAGGAATTGTATCATTCTGTTTTTTCCTCAGGATTTGTCCTACACCATTTCACACCTCAGGAATAGTTTTGCACTATTTCACATCTCAGGAATTGTCTCACACTGTTTCACACTCAGGAATTGTCTCACACTGTTTCACACTCAGGAATTGTCTCACACTGTTTCACGTCTCAGGAATTGTCTCACACTGTTTCACATCTCAGCAATTGTCTCACACTGTTTCACACCTCAAGAATTGTCTTACACTGTTTCACAACTCAGGAGTTGTCTCACATTGTTTCACACCTCAGGAAATCTCTCTCCCTGTTTCACACCTCAAGAATTGTCTCGCGCTCTTTCACATCAGAGGAATTGTCTCACAGTGTTTCACATCTCAGGAATTGTCTCACACTGTTTCACACCTCAGGAATTGTCTCAAACTGATTCACACCTCGGGAATTGTCTCACACTGTCTCACATCTCAGCAATTGTCTCACACTGTTTCACACCTCAGGACTTGTCTTGCACTGTTTCACACCTCAGGAAAAGTCTCACACTGTTTCACACCTCAAGAATTGTCTCACACTGTTTCACATCTCAGGAATTGTCTCGCACTGTTTCACATCTCAGGAATTGTCTCGCACTGTTTCACATCTCAGGAATTGTCTCACACTGTTTCACATCTCAGGTATTGTCTCACACTGTTTCACATCTCAGGAATTGTCTCACACTGTTTCACATTTCAGGAATTGTCTCACACTGTTTCACATCTCATGTACTGTCTCACACTGTTTCACACCTCAGGAATTGTCTTACACTGTTTCACATTTCAGGAGCTGTCACACACTGTTTCACACCTCAGGAATTGTCTCTCACTGTTTCACACCTCAGGAATTGTCTCGCACTCTTTCCCATCAGAGGAATTGCCTCACACTGTTTCACATCTCAGGAATTGTCTCACAGTGTTTCACACCTCAGGAATTGTCTCAAACTGATTCACACCTCAGGAATTGTCTCACACTGTCTCACATCTCAGCAATTGTCTCACACTGTTTCACACCTCAGGAAAAGTCTCACACTTTTTCACACCTCAAGAATTGTCTCACACTGTCTCACATCACAGCAATTGTCTCACACTGTTTCACACCTCAGGAATTGTCTCACACTGTTTCACATCTCAGGAATGGTCTCACACTGTGTCGCATCTCAGGAACTGTCTCACAATCTTTCTCATCTCAGGAATTGTCTCACACTGTTTCACATCTCTGGAATTGTCTCACATTGTTTCGCACCTCAGGAATAGTCTCACACTGTTTCACATCTCAGGAATTGTCTCACACTGTTTCACATCGCAGGTATTGTCTCACACTGTTTCACACCTCAGGAATTGTCTCGCACTTTTTCACATCAGAGGAATTGTCTCACACTGTTTCACATCTCTGGAATTATTTCACACTGTCTCAGATCTCAGGAATAGTCTCACACTGTTTCATAGCTCAGGGATTCTTGCACACTGTTTCACATTCAGTAATTGTCTCCGACTGTTTCACATCTCAGGAATTGTCTCACACTTTTTCACATCTCAGGAATTGTCTCTCACTGTTTCACATCTCAGGAATTGTCTCACACTGTTTCACACCTCACGAAGAGTCTCACACTGTTTCACATCTCAGGAATTGTCTCACACTGTTTCACACTCAGGAATTGTCTCACTTTGTTTCACATCTTCGGAATTTTCTCACACCGTTTCACATCTCAGGAATTTTCTCGCACTGTTTCACATCTTCGGAATTTTCTCACACCGTTTCACATCTCAGGAATTTTCTCGCACTGTTTCGCACCTCAGTAATTGTCTCACACTGTTTCACATCTCACGAATAGTCTCTCACGGTTTCGCACATCAGGAATTGTCACGTACTGTTTCGCATCTTAGGAATTTTCTCACACCGTTTCACATCTCAGGAATTGTCTCACACTGTTTCACATCTTAGGAATTTTCTCACCCCACTTCACATCAGGAATTGTTGCGTACTGTTTCACATTTTAGGAATTTTCTCTCACTGTTTCGCACCTCAGGAATTGTCTCACACTGTTTCACACCTCAGGAATTGTCTCACACTGGTTCACGTCTTAGGAATTGTCACGCTCTGTTTCACATCTCAGGAATTGTCTCAAATTGTTACGCATGTCAGGAATTGTCTCACACTGTTTCACAGCTCAGGAATTGTCTCACATTGTTTCGAACCTCAGGAATTGTCTCACACTGTTTCACATCACACGAATTGTCTTACACTGTTTCACACCTCAGGAATTGTCTCACACTGTTTCACATCTCAGGAATTGTCTCACAATGTTTCACACCTCAGGATATGTCTCACACTCTTTCAGATGTCAGGAATTGTATTGCACTGTTTTACATCTCAGGAATTGTCTTCCACTGTTTAACACCTCAGGAATTCTCTCACACAGTTTCACATCTCCTGAATTGTCTCACACTGTTTCACATCTCTGGAATTTTCTCAAACTGTTTCACACTCAGGAATTGTCTCGCACTGTTTCACATTTCAGGAATTGTCTCACTCTGTTTCACATCTCAGGAATTGTCTCACACTGTTTCACACCTCAGGAATTGCCTCCCTCTGATTCACAACTTAGGAAATGTCTCGAATTATGTCACACATCAGGAATTGTCCCATACTGCGTTACACCTCAGGAGTTGTCTCACACTATTTCACACTGAGGAATTGTCTTATACTGTTTTACACCTCAGGAATTGTCTCGCACTGTTTCACAACTCAGGAATTGTCTCACACTGTATCACAACCAGGAATTGTCTGACACTTTTTCGCATCTCAGGAATTGCCTCGCGTTGTTTCAAATCGCAGGAATTGTCTCACAACTCAGGAATTGTCACACACTGTTTCACATCACAGGAATTGTCTCACACTGTTTCAATCCTTAGGAGTTGTCTCACACTGTTTCACACGTCAAGAATTGTCTCACACTGTTTTACATCTCAGGAATTTACTCACACTGTTTCAAATCTCCGGAATTGTCTCACACTGTTTCACACCTCAGGAAGTGTCTCACACTGCTTCACATCACAGGAATTGTCTCACCCTGTTTCACACCTCAGGAATTGTCTCACACTTTTTCACACTGCAGGAATTGTCTCACAATGTTTCACACCTCTGGAAGCGTCTCACACTGCTTCACACCTCAGAAATTTTCTCACACTGTTTCACATCTCAGAAATTGTCTCGCATTGTTTCACACCTCAGGAATTGTCTTACACTGTTTCACTCTCAGGAATTGTCTCACACTGTTTCACACATCAGGAATTGTCTCACACTGTTTTACATCTCAGGAATTAACTCACACTGTTTCATATCTCCGGAATTGTCTCACACAGTTTCACATCTCAGGAATTGTCTCACACTGTTTCACATTTCAGGAATTGGCTCATACTGTTTCAGACTCAGGAATTCTCTTACACTGTTTCACACCTCAGGAATTGTCTCGCACTGTTTCACACTCAGCAATTGTCGCGCACTGTTTCAGACTCAGGAATTGTCTCCCACTGTTTCACACTCCGGAATTGCCTCTCACTATTTCACATCTCAGGAATTGTATCATTCTGTTTTTTCCTCAGGATTTGTCCTACACCATTTCACACCTCAGGAATAGTTTTGCACTATTTCACATCTCAGGAATTGTCTCACACTGTTTCACACTCAGGAATTGTCTCACACTGTTTCACACTCAGGAATTGTCTCACACTGTTTCACGTCTCAGGAATTGTCTCACACTGTTTCACATCTCAGCAATTGTCTCACACTGTTTCACACCTCAAGAATTGTCTTACACTGTTTCACAACTCAGGAGTTGTCTCACATTGTTTCACACCTCAGGAAATCTCTCTCCCTGTTTCACACCTCAAGAATTGTCTCGCGCTCTTTCACATCAGAGGAATTGTCTCACAGTGTTTCACATCTCAGGAATTGTCTCACACTGTTTCACACCTCAGGAATTGTCTCAAACTGATTCACACCTCGGGAATTGTCTCACACTGTCTCACATCTCAGCAATTGTCTCACACTGTTTCACACCTCAGGACTTGTCTTGCACTGTTTCACACCTCAGGAAAAGTCTCACACTGTTTCACACCTCAAGAATTGTCTCACACTGTCTCACATCTCAGCAATTGTCTCACACTGTTTCACACCTCAGGAATTGTCTCACACTGTTTCACATCTCAGGAATGGTCTCACACTGTGTCACATCTCAGGAACTGTCTCACAATCTTTCGCATCTCAGGAATTGTCTCACACTGTTTCACATCTCTGGAATTGTCTCACACTGTTTCGCACCTCAGGAATAGTCTCAGACTGTTTCACATCGCAGGTATTGTCTCACACTGTTTCACACCTCAGGAATTGTCTCGCACTGTTTCACATCAGAGGAATTGTCTCACACTGTTTCATAGCTCAGGAATTCTTGCACACTGTTTCACACTCAGGAATTGTCTCCGACTGTTTCACATCTCAGGAATTGTCTCACACTTTTTCACATCTCAGGAATTGTCTCTCACTGTTTCGCATCTCAGGAATTTTCTCAAACTGATTCACACCTCGGGAATTGTCTCACACTGTCTCACATCTCAGCAATTGTCTCACACTGTTTCACACCTCAGGAAAAGTCTCACACTGTTTCACACCTCAAGAATTGTCTCACACTGTGTCACATCTCAGGAACTGTCTCACAATCTTTCGCATCTCAGGAATTGTCTCACATTGTTTCGCACCTCAGGAATAGTCTCACACTGTTTCACATCTCAGGAATTGTCTCACACTGTTTCACATCGCAGGAATTGTCTCAAACTGTTTCACACCTCAGGAATTGTCTCGCACTGTTTCACATCAGAGGAATTGTCTCACACTGTTTCGCGTCTCTGGAATTATTTCACACTGTCTCAGATCTCAGGAATAGTCTCACACTGTTTCATAGCTCAGGGATTCTTGCACACTGTTTCACACTCAGTAATTGTCTCCGACTGTTTCACATCTCAGGAATTGTCTCACACTTTTTCACATCTCAGGAATTGTCTCTCACTGTTTCACATCTCAGGAATTGTCTCACACTGTTTCACACCTCAGGAAGAGTCTCACACTGTTTCACATCTCAGGAATTGTCTCGCACTGTTTCACACTCAGGAATTGTCTCACTTCGTTTCACATCTTCGGAATTTTCTCACACCGTTTCACATCTCAGGAATTTTCTCGCACTGTTTCACATCTTCGGAATTTTCTCACACCGTTTCACATCTCAGGAATTTTCTCGCACTGTTTCGCACCTCAGTAATTGTCTCACACTGTTTCACATCTCACGAACAGTCTCTCACGGTTTCGCACATCAGGAATTGTCGCGTACTGTTTCACATCTTAGGAATTTTCTCACCCCGCTTTACTTCAGGAATTGTTGCGTACTGTTTCACATTTTAGGAATTTTCTCTCACTGTTTCGCACCTCAGGAATTGTCTCACACTGTTTCACACCTCAGGAATTGTCTCACACTGTTTCACATCTCAGGAATTGTCTCACACTGTTTCACACCTCAGGATATGTCTCACTCTTTCAGATGTCAGGAATTGTATTGCACTGTTATACATCTCAGGAATTGTCTTCCACTGTTTAACACCTCAGGAATTCTCTCACACAGTTTCACATCTCCGGAATTGTCTCACACTGTTTCACATCTCTGGAATTTTCTCAAACTGTTTCACATCTTAGGAATTTTCTCACGCCGTTTCACATCTCAGGAATTTTCTCGCACTGTTTCGCACCTCAGTAATTGTCTCACACTGTTTCACATCTCACGAATAGTCGCTCACAGTTTCGCACATCAGGAATTGTCGCGTACTGTTTCACATCTTAGGAATTTTCTCACACCGTTTCACATCTCAGGAATTGTCTCACACTGTTTCACACTTCAGGAATTGTCTCACACTGGTTCACATCTTAGGAATTGTCTCGCTCTGTTTCACATCTCAGCAATTGTCTCAAATTGTTACGCACGTCAGGAATTGTCTCACACTGTTTCACAGCTCAGGAATTGTCTCACATTGTTTCGAACCTCAGGAATTGTCTCACACTGTTTCACATCTCAGGAATTGTCTCGTACTGTTTCCCATCTAAGGAATTGTCTCATACTGTTTCACACCTCAGGAATTGTCTGGAAATTTTTCGCACCTCAGGAATTGTCTCACACTGCTTCGCACCTCAGGAATTGTCTCGCACTGTTTTACATCTCAGGAGTTGTCTCACACTGTTTCACATCTCAGGAATTGTCTCACACTGTTTCACATCTCAGGAATTGTCTCACACTGTTTCACACCTCAGGAATTGTCTCGCACCGTTTGACATCTCAGGAAGTGTCGCACACTGTTTCACACCTGCGGGATTGTCTGGGAATGTTTCGCACCTCAGGAATTGTCTCACACTATTTCACACCTCAGGAATTGCCTCACACTGTTTCACATCTCATGAATTGTCTCACACTGTTTCACACCTCAGGAATTGTCTTGGAATGTTTCGCACCTCAGGAATTGTCTCACACTTTTTCGCACCTCAGGAATTGTCTCGCACTATTTTACATCTCAGGAATTGTCTCACACTGTTTCCAACCTCAGGAATTGTCTGCGAAAATTTCGCCCCTCAGGAATTGTCTCACACTGTTTCGCACCTCAGGAATTGTCTCGCACTGTTTCACATCTCAGGAATTGTCTCACACTGATTCATGCCTCAGGAATTGTCTTGGAATGTTTCACACCGCAGGGATTGTCTCACACAGTTTCACTTCTCAGGATTTGTCTCACACTGTTTCAAATCTCAGGAATTGTCTTGGAATGTTTCACATCCCAGGAAAAGTCTCACACTGTAGCACACCTCAGGAATTGTCTCACACTGTTATACACCTCAGGAATTGTCTCTCACTTTTTCACATCTCAGGAAAATTCTCACACTGTTTTGCACCTCAGGAATTGTCTCACACTTTTTCGCACTTCAGGAATTGTCTCGCACTGTTTTACCTCTCAGGAATTGTCTCGCACTGTTTCCAGCCTCAGGAATTGTCTGCGAATGTTTCGCACCTCAGGTATTGTCTCGCACTGTTTCGCACCTCAGGAATTGTCTCACACTATTTTACATCTCAGGAATTGTCTCACAATGTTTCACACCTCAGGAATTGTCTCGCACTGTTTCACATCTCAGGAATTGTCGACACACTGTTTCACTCTCAGGAATTGTCTCACACTGTTTCACACTCAGGAATTGTCTCGCACTGTTTCACATCTCAGGAATAGTCTCACACTGTTTTTCATCTCCGGAAATGTCTCACAAAGTTTAACACCTCAGGAATTCTTTCACACTGTCTCAGATCTCAGGAATTATCTCACACTGTTTCACATCTCAGGTATTGTCTCCCACTGTCTCAGACCTCAGGATATGTCTCACACTCTTTCAGATGTCAGGAATTGTGTTGCACTGTTTTCCATCTCAGGAATTGTTTTCCACTCTTTAACACCTCAGGAATTGTCACACATTGTTTCACATCACAGGAATTGTCTCACACTGTTTCACACCTCAGGAATTGTCTCACACTGTTTCACATCACAGGAATTGTCTCACCCTGTTTCACACCTCAGGAATTGTCTCACACTGTTTCACACTGCAGGAATTGTCTCACAATGTTTCACACCACTGGAAGTGTCCCACCGTGCTTCACACCTCAGAAATTTTCTCACACTGTTTCACATCTCAGGAATTGTCTCGCATTGTATCACACCTCAGGAATTGTTTCGCACTGTTTTACACGTCAGGAATTGTCTCACACTGTTTCACATCTTAGGAATTTTCTCACCCCGCTTCACATCAGGAATTGTTGCGTACTGTTTCACATTTTAGGAATTTTCTCTCACTGTTTCGCACCTCAGGAATTGTCTCACACTGTTTCACACCTCAGGAATTGTCTCACACTGGTTCACGTCTTAGGAATTGTCACGCTCTGTTTCACATCTCAGGAATTGTCTCAAATTGTTACGCACGTCAGGAATTGTCTCACACTGTTTCACAGCTCAGGAATTGTCTCACATTGTTTCGAACCTCAGGAATTGTCTCACACTGTTTCACATCACACGAATTGTCTCACACTGTTTCACACCTCAGGAATTGTCTCACACTGTTTCACATCTCAGGAATTGTCTCACAATGTTTCACACCTCAGGATATGTCTCACACTCTTTCAGATGTCAGGAATTGTATTGCACTGTTTTACATCACAGGAATTGTCTTTCACTGTTTAACACCTCAGGAATTCTCTCACACAGTTTCACATCTCCTGAATTGTCTCACACTGTTTCACATCTCTGGAATTTTCTCAAACTGTTTCACACTCAGGAATTGTCTCACACTGTTTCACATCTCAGGAATTGTCTCACACTGTTTCACACTCAGGAATTGTCTCGCACTGTTTCACATCTCAGGAATTGTCTCACACTGTTTCACATCTCAGGAATTGCCTCCCTCTGATTCACAACTTAGGAAATGTCTCGAATTATGTCACACCTCAGGAATTGTCCCATACTGCGTTACACCTCAGGAGTTGTCTCACACTATTTCACACTGAGGAATTGTCTTATACTGTTTTACACCTCAGGAATTGTCTCGCACTGTTTCACATCTCAGGAATTTACTCACACTGTTTCAAATCTCCGGAATTGTCTCACACTGTTTCACACCTCAGGAATTGTCTCACACTGCTTCACATCACAGGAATTGTCTCACCCTGTTTCACACCTCAGGAATTGTCTCACACTGTTTCACACTGCAGGAATTGTCTCACAATGTTTCACACCACTGGAAGTGTCTCACACTGCTTCACACCTCAGAAATTTTCTCACACTGTTTCACATCTCAGAAATTGTCTCGCATTGTTTCACACCTCAGGAATTGTCTCACACTGTTTCACTCTCAGGAATTGTCTCACACTGTTTCACAATCTCAGGAATTGTCTCACACTGTTTTACATCTCAGGAATTTACTCACACTGTTTCATATCTCCGGAATTGTCTCACACAGTTTCACATCTCAGGAATTGTCTCACACTGTTTCACATCTCAGGAATTGTCTCACACTGTTTCACACCTCAGGAATTGTCTCACACTGTTTCACATCTCAGGAATTGTCTCACCCTGTTTCACACCTCAAGAATTGTCTCGCACTCTTTCACATCAGAGGAATTGTCTCACAGTGTTTCACATCTCAGGAATTGTCTCACACTGTTTCACACCTCAGGAATTGTCTCAAACTGATTCACACCTCGGGAATTGTCTCACACTGTCTCACATCTCAGCAATTGTCTCACACTGTTTCACACCTCAGGACTTGTCTTGCACTGTTTCACACCTCAGGAAAAGTCTCTCACACTGTTTCACACCTCAGGAATTGTCTCACACTGTTTCACACATCAGTAATTGTCTCACACTGTTTCACACCTCAGGAATTGTCTCACACTATTTTACATCTCAGGAATTGTCTCACAATGTTTCACACCTCAGGAATTGTCTCGCACTGTTTCACATCTCAGGAATTGTCGACACACTGTTTCACTCTCAGGAATTGTCTCACACTGTTTCACACTCAGGAATTGTCTCGCACTGTTTCACATCTCAGGAATAGTCTCACACTGTTTTTCATCTCCGGAAATGTCTCACAAAGTTTAACACCTCAGGAATTCTTTCACACTGTCTCAGATCTCAGGAATTATCTCACACTGTTTCACATCTCAGGTATTGTCTCCCACTGTCTCAGACCTCAGGATATGTCTCACACTCTTTCAGATGTCAGGAATTGTGTTGCACTGTTTTCCATCTCAGGAATTGTTTTCCACTCTTTAACACCTCAGGAATTGTCACACATTGTTTCACATCACAGGAATTGTCTCACACTGTTTCACACCTCAGGAATTGTCTCACACTGTTTCACATCACAGGAATTGTCTCACCCTGTTTCACACCTCAGGAATTGTCTCACACTGTTTCACACTGCAGGAATTGTCTCACAATGTTTCACACCACTGGAAGTGTCCCACCGTGCTTCACACCTCAGAAATTTTCTCACACTGTTTCACATCTCAGGAATTGTCTCGCATTGTATCACACCTCAGGAATTGTTTCGCACTGTTTTACACGTCAGGAATTGTCTCACACTGTTTCACATCTTAGGAATTTTCTCACCCCGCTTCACATCAGGAATTGTTGCGTACTGTTTCACATTTTAGGAATTTTCTCTCACTGTTTCGCACCTCAGGAATTGTCTCACACTGTTTCACACCTCAGGAATTGTCTCACACTGGTTCACGTCTTAGGAATTGTCACGCTCTGTTTCACATCTCAGGAATTGTCTCAAATTGTTACGCATGTCAGGAATTGTCTCACACTGTTTCACAGCTCAGGAATTGTCTCACATTGTTTCGAACCTCAGGAATTGTCTCACACTGTTTCACATCACACGAATTGTCTCACACTGTTTCACACCTCAGGAATTGTCTCACACTGTTTCACATCTCAGGAATTGTCTCACAATGTTTCACACCTCAGGATATGTCTCACACTCTTTCAGATGTCAGGAATTGTATTGCACTGTTTTACATCACAGGAATTGTCTTTCACTGTTTAACACCTCAGGAATTCTCTCACACAGTTTCACATCTCCTGAATTGTCTCACACTGTTTCACATCTCTGGAATTTTCTCAAACTGTTTCACACTCAGGAATTGTCTCACACTGTTTCACATCTCAGGAATTGTCTCACACTGTTTCACACTCAGGAATTGTCTCACACTGTTTCACATCTCAGGAATTGTCTCACACTGTTTCACATCTCAGGAATTGCCTCCCTCTGATTCACAACTTAGGAAATGTCTCGAATTATGTCACACCTCAGGAATTGTCCCATACTGCGTTACACCTCAGGAGTTGTCTCACACTATTTCACACTGAGGAATTGTCTTATACTGTTTTACACCTCAGGAATTGTCTCGCACTGTTTCACATCTCAGGAATTTACTCACACTGTTTCAAATCTCCGGAATTGTCTCACACTGTTTCACACCTCAGGAATTGTCTCACACTGCTTCACATCACAGGAATTGTCTCACCCTGTTTCACACCTCAGGAATTGTCTCACACTGTTTCACACTGCAGGAATTGTCTCACAATGTTTCACACCACTGGAAGTGTCTCACACTGCTTCACACCTCAGAAATTTTCTCACACTGTTTCACATCTCAGAAATTGTCTCGCACTGTTTCACACCTCAGGAATTGTCTCACACTGTTTCACTCTCAGGAATTGTCTCACACTGTTTCACACATCTCAGGAATTGTCTCACACTGTTTCACATCTCAGGAATTTACTCACACTGTTTCATATCTCAGGAATTGTCTCACACAGTTTCACATCTCAGGAATTGTCTCACACTGTTTCACATCTCAGCAATTGTCTCACACTGTTTCACACCTCAGGAATTGTCTTACACTGTTTCACATCTCAGGAGTTGTCTCACACTGTTTCACACCTCAGGAAATGTCTCTCCCTGTTTCACACCTCAAGAATTGTCTCGCACTCTTTCGCATCAGAGGAATTGTCTCACAGTGTTTAACATCTCAGGAATTGTCTCACACTGTTTCACACGTCAGGAATTGTCTCAAACTGATTCACACCTCGGGAATTGTCTCACACTGTCTCACATCTCAGCAATTGTCTCACACTGTTTCACACCTCAGGACTTGTCTTGCACTGTTTCACACCTCAGGAAAAGTCTCTCACACTGTTTCACACCTCAGGAATTGTCTCACACTGTTTCACATCTCAGGAATTGCCTCCCTCTGATTCACAACTTAGGAAATGTCTCGAATTATGTCACACCTCAGGAATTGTCCCATACTGCGTTACACCTCAGGAGTTGTCTCACACTATTTCACACTGAGGAATTGTCTTATACTGTTTTACACCTCAGGAATTGTCTCGCACTGTTTCACATCTCAGGAATTTACTCACACTGTTTCAAATCTCCGGAATTGTCTCACACTGTTTCACACCTCAGGAATTGTCTCACACTGCTTCACATCACAGGAATTGTCTCACCCTGTTTCACACCTCAGGAATTGTCTCACACTGATTCACACTGAAGGAATTGTCTCACAATGTTTCACACCACTGGAAGTGTCTCACACTGCTTCACACCTCAGAAATTTTCTCACACTGTTTCACATCTCAGAAATTGTCTCGCATTGTTTCACACCTCAGGAATTGTCTCACACTGTTTCACTCTCAGGAATTGTCTCACACTGTTTCACACATCTCAGGAATTGTCTCACACTGTTTTACATCTCAGGAATTTACTCACACTGTTTCATATCTCCGGAATTGTCTCACACAGTTTCACATCTCAGGAATTGTCTCACACTGTTTCACATCTCAGCAATTGTCTCACACTGTTTCACACCTCAGGAATTGTCTTACACTGTTTCACATCTCAGGAGTTGTCTCACACTGTTTCACACATCAGGAAATGTCTCTCCCTGTTTCACACCTCAAGAATTGTCTCGCACTCTTTCACATCAGAGGAATTGTCTCACAGTGTTTCACATCTCAGGAATTGTCTCACACTGTTTCACACCTCAGGAATTGTCTCAAACTGATTCACACCTCGGGAATTGTCTCACACTGTCTCACATCTCAGCAATTGTCTCACACTGTTTCACACCTCAGGACTTGTCTTGCACTGTTTCACACCTCAGGAAAAGTCTCTCACACTGTTTCACACCTCAGGAATTGTCTCACACTGTTTCACACATCAGTTATTGTCTCACCCTGTTTCACACCTCAGGAATTGTCTCACACTGTTTCACATCTCAGGAATTGTCTCACACTGTTTCACATCACAGGAATTGTCTCACCCTGTTTCACACCTCAGGAATTGTCTCACCCTGGTTCACACCTCAGGAATTGTCTCACCCTGTTTCACACCTCAGGAATTGTCTCACACTGTTTCACCCTGCAGGAATTGTCTCAAAATGTTTCACACCACTGGAAGTGTCTCACAGTGCTTCACACCTCAGAAATTTTCTCACACTGTTTCACATCTCAGGAATTGTCTCGCATTGTTTCACACCTCAGGAGTTGTTTCGCACTGTTTCACACGTCAGGAATTGTCTCACACTGTTTTACATCTCAGGAATTTACTCACACTGTTTCATATCTCCGGAATTGTCTCGCACTGCTTCACATCTCCGGAATTGTCTCACACTGTTTCACATCTCAGGAATTGCCTCTCACTGTTTCACATTTCAGGAATTGTCTCATACTGTTTCAGACTCAGGAATTCTCTTACACTGTTTCACACCTCAGAAATTGTCTCGCACTGTTTCACACTCAGGAATTGTCCCGCAGTGTTTCAGACTCAGGAATTGACTCCCACTGTTTCACACTCAGGAATTGTCTCATGATGTTTCACATCTCAGGTATTGTCTCACACTGTTTCACATCTCAGGAATTGTCTCACATTGTTTCACATCTCAGGAATTCTCTCACACTGTTTCACATCTCATGTACTGTCTCGCACTGCTTCACACCTAAGGAATTGTCTTACACTGTTTCACATCTCAGGATTTGTCTCACACTGTTTCACATCACAGGAATTGTCTCACCCTGTTTCACACCTCAGGAATTGTCTCACACTGATTTACATCTCAGGAATTTACTGTTTCACATCTCCGGAATTGTCTCGCACTGCTTCACATCTCCGGAATTGTCTCACACTGTTTCACATCTCAGGAATTGTCTCACACTGTTTCACATTTCAGGAATTGTCTCATCCTGTTTCAGACTCAGGAATTGACTCCCACTGTTTCACACTCAGGAATTGCCTCCCACTGTTTCACATCTCAGGAATTGTCTCACACTGTTTCACATCTCAGGAATTGTCTCCCACTGTTTCACATCTCAGGAATTGTCTCACATTGTTTCACATCTCAGGAATTGTCTCACACTGTTTCACATCTCATGTACTGTCTCGCACTGTTTCACACCTCAGGAATTGTCTTGCACTGTTTCACATCTCAGGAGTTGTCTCACACTGTTTCACACCTCAGGAAATGTCTCTCCCTGTTTCACACCTCAAGAATTGTCTCGCACTCTTTCACATCAGAGGAATTGTCTCACAGTGTTTCACATCTCAGGAATTGTCTCACACTGTTTCACACCTCAGGAATTGTCTCGAACTGATTCACACCTCGGGAATTGTCTCAGACTGTGTCATATCTCAGCAATTTTCTCACACTGTTTTACAATTCAGCAATTGTCTCACATTGTTTTACATCTCAGGAATTGTCTCACACAGTTTCACACCTCTGGAATGGTCTCACACTGTTTAACACCTCAGGAATTGTCTGACACGGTTTTACAACTCAGGATTTGTCTTATACTGGTAAACACATCAGGAATTGTCACGCACTCTTTCACCTCTCAGGAATTGTTTCACACTGTTTCACATCTCAGGAATTGTCTCACACTGTTTCACATCTCAGGAATTGTCTCACACTGCTTCACATCTCAGGAATTTTCTCACACTGTTTCACACATCTGCAATTCTCTCACATTTTTTCACTCTGCAGTTGTCTCACACTGTTTCACACCTCAGGAATTTTCTCACACTGTTTTACATCTCAGGAATTGTCTCGCACTGTTTCACACCTCAGGAATTGTCTCGCACTGTTTCACACCTCAGGAATTGTCTCGCACTGTTTCACACGTCAGGCATTGTCTCAAAGTGTTTTATATCTCTGTAATGTTCTCACAGTGTTTCACATCTCAAGAATATTCTCACACTGTTTCACATCTCAGGAATAGTCTCTTATTGTTTCACATCTCAGGCATTCTCTTACACTGTTTCACACTCAGGAATTGTCTCCCACTATTTCACACTCAGGAATTGCCTCCCACTGTTTCACATCTCAGGAATAGTCTCATACTGCTTTTCCCTCAGGGTTTGTCCTACACCGTTTCACACCTCAGGAATAGTCTCACACCGTTTTACATCTCAGGAATTGTCTCACACTGTTTCACACACAGGAATTGTCTCACACAGTTTCACACTCAGGAATTGTCTCACACTTTTTTACACCTCAGGAATTGTCTCACACTGTTTCACACTCAGGAATTGTCTCGCACTGTTTCACACCTCAGGAATTGTCTCACACTGTTTCACACTCAGGAATTGTCTCACACTGTTTCACATCTCAGGAATTGTCTCACACTGTTTTACACCTCAGGAATTGGCTCACAGTGTCTCACACCTCAAGAATTGTCTCACACTGTTTCACACCTCAAGAATTCTCTCACACTGTTTCACACTCAGGAATTGTCTCACACTGTTTTACACCTCAGGAATTGGCTCACAGTTTCACACTCAAGAATTGTCTCACACTGTTTCACACCTCAATAATTCTCTCACACTGTTTCACATCTCAGGAATTGTCTCACACTGTTTCACACCTCAGGAATTGTCTCACACTGTTTCACACTGCAGGAATTGTCTCACACTGTTTCACATCTCAGGAATTGTCTCGCACTGTTTCACACGCAAGAATTGTCTCACACTGTTTCACATCTCTGGAATTGTCTCACACTGTTTCACTCTTCAGGAATTGTCTCACACTGTTTCACACTGCAGGAATTGTCTCACACTGTTTCACATCTCAGGAATTGTCTCGCACAGTTTCACACTCAAGAATTGTCTCGCACTGTTTCACTTCGCAGGAATTTTCTCGCACTGTTTCACATCTCAGGAATTGTCTCACACTGTTTCACATGTTAGGAATTGTCTCACACTGTTTCACACTGCAGGAATTTTCTCACACTGTTTCACATCTCTGGAATTGTTTCACACTGTTTCACACTTCAGGAATTGTCTCGCACTGTTTCACATCTCAGGAATTTTCTCACACTGTTTCACACTCAGGAATTGTCTCACACTGTTTCACATGTTAGGAAATGTCTCACACTGTTTCACACTTCATGAATTGTCTCACACTATTTCACACACAGGAATGGTATCATACAGGTTTACCCCTCAGGAATTGGCTCGCACTGTTTCACGTATCAGGAAGTGTCTCACACTGTTTCACATCTCAGGAATTGTCTTGCATTGTTTCACATCTCAGGAATTGACTCGCGCTGTGACATATCTCAGGAATTGTCTCGCACCGTTTCTCATCTCAGGAATTCTCTCACACTGTTTCACACCTCAGAAATTGTCTCCCACTGTTTCACACCTTAGGAATTGACTCACACTGTTTCAAATCTCAGGAATTGTCTCACACTGTTTCACACCTCACAAATTGTCTCCCACTGTTTCACACCTCAGGAATTGTCTCGCATTGTTTCAAACATCAGGAATTGTCTCACACTGTTTCACATCTCAGGAACTGTCTCACTCTGTTTTACATCTCAGGAATTGTCTCACATTGTTTTACACCTCAGGAATTGTCTCACACAGTTTCACACCTCTGGAATGGTCTCACACTGTTTAACACCTCAGGAATTGTCTAACACGGTTTTACAACTCAGGATTTGTCTTATACTGGTAAACACCTCAGGAATTGTCACGCACTCTTTCACATCTCAGGAATTGTTTCACACTGTTTCACATCTCACAAATTGTCTCCCACTGTTTCACACCTCAGGAATTGTCTCGCACTGTTTCACACCTCAGGAATTGTCTCATAATGTTTCGCATCTTGGGAATTTTCTCACACTGTTTCACGCCTTAGGATTTGTCTCACACTTTTTCACATCTCAGGAATTGTCTCACACTGTTTCGCCTCTCAGGAATTGTCTCACACTGTTTCACACGTCAGGAATTGTCTCACACTGTTTCACACTCAGGAATTGTCTCCCACTGTTTCACATCTCAGGAATTGTCTCACACTGTTTCACACCTCAGGAATTGTCTCACACTTTCACACTCAGGAATTGTCTCACACTGTTTCGCATCTCAGGAATTGTCTCACACTGTTTCACACGTCAGGAATTGTCTCACACTGTTTCACACTCAGGAATTGTCTCCCACTGTTTCACATCTCAGGAATTGTCTCACACTGTTTCACACCTCAGGAATTGTCTCACACTTTCACACTCAGAAATTGTCTCCCACTGTTTCACATCTCAGGAAATGTCTCGCAATGTTTTACGTCCCAGGAATTGTCTCCACTGTTTCACACGCAGGAATTGTCTCACACTGTTTCACATCTCAGGAATTGTCTCACAATGTTTCACTTCACCGGAATTTTGATAAACAGTTTCATACCTCAGGAATTGTCTCGCAATGTTTCACATCTCAGGAATTGTCTCACACTGTTTCACACCTCAGAAATTGTCTCACACTGTTTCATACCTCAGGAATTGTCTCACACTGTATCACACCTCCGGAATACTCACACACCGTTTCACATTTCAGGAATTGCCTCGCACTGTAACATATCTGAGGAATTGTCTAACACTGTTTCACATCTCAGTAATTGCCTCCCACTGTTTCACACCTCAGGAATTGTCACCCACTGTTTCACACCTCACAAATTGTCTCGCAATATTTCACACCTCAGGAATTGTCTCACACTGTTTCACACCTCAGGAATTGTCTCACAATGTTTCACATCTCAGGAATTGTCTCACAATGTTTCACCTCTCAGGAATTGTCTCACACTCTTTCGCACCTCAGGAATTGTCGCACACTGTTTCGCACCTCAGGAGTTGTCTCGCACTATTTCACACCTCAGGAATTGCCTAGCACTGTTTCACATCTCAGGAATTGTCTCGCACTGTTTCACAACTCTGGAATTGTCTCACACTGTTTTGCACCTCAGGTATTGTCTCTCACTGTTTCACATCTCAGGAATTGTCTCGCAATGTTTTAGATCTCACGAATTGTCTCGCACTTTTTCACACCTCAGGAATTGTCTCACACTGTTTCACGTCTCAGAAATTGTCTCACACTGTTTCACATCGCAGTAATTGCCACACACTGTTTCACACCTCAGGAATTGTCTCACACTGTTTCACACCTCAGGAATTGTCTCGCACTGTTTCACACCTCAGGAATTGTCTCGCAATGTTTCACATCTAAGGAATTGTCTCGCACTGTTTCACACCTCAGGAATTGTCTCGCACTGTTTCACACCTCAGGAATTGTCTCGCACTGTTTCACACCTCAGGAATTGTCTCGCACTGTTTCACATCTCAGGAATTGTCTCACACTATTTCACATCTCCGGAATTGTCCCACACTGTTTCAAATCTCAGGCACTTTCTCAAACTTTTTCACATCTCAGGTATTGTCTCACATTTATTCACACTCAGGAAATGTCTCACACTGTTTCGCACCTCAGGAATTGTCTCGCACTATTTCCCCCTCAGGAATTGTCTCATACAGCTTTACACCTCAGGAATGTCTTGCACTGTTTCACATTCAGGCTTTGTCTCATATTGTTTCATATCTCACGAATTCTCTCACACTGTTTCACACCTCAGGAATTGTCTCACACTGTTTCATATCTCAGGAATTGTCTCACACTGTTTCACACCTCAGGAATTGTCTCGCATTGTTTCACATATCAGGAATTGTCTCGACCTGTTTCACACCTCAGGAATTGTCTCACACTGTTTCACACTTATCGGTGACAAGTGGTGTACCTCAGGGGTCTGTTTTGGGGCCCCTGCTGTTTGTAATTTTTATTAATGATCTGGATGAGGGTATTGATGGATGGATTAGTAAATTTGCAGATGACACTAAAGTCGGTGGAGTGGTAGATAGTGAAGAGGGGTGTTATAGTTTGCAGAGAGACTTAGACAAGTTGCAGAGCTGGGCCGAGAGGTGGCAAATGGAGTTTAATGTGGAAAAGTGTGAGGTAATGCACTTTGGCAGAAATAATAAATGTGTAGAGTATAGGGCAAATGGTAGGATTCTTAGTAGTCTAGATGAACAGAGGGATCTTGGTGTGTATGTGCATAGATCCCTGAAAGTAGGCAGTCAGGTCGAGAAGGTTGTTAGGAAGGCATATGGAGTCTTGGCTTTTATTGGTAGGGGGATTGAATTTCGGAGCCGCAACGTCATGTTGCAACTGTACAAAACTCTAGTGCGGCCACACTTGGAGTATTGTGTGCAGTTCTGGTCCCCACATTATAAGAAAGATGTGGAGGCATTGGAGAGGGTACAGAGGAGGTTTACCAGGATGTTGCCTGGTATGGAGGGCAGGTCTTATGAAGAGAGGCTGAGGGATTTGAGGTTGTTTTCGTTAGAAAGGAGGCGGCTAAGAGGGGACCTAATCGAGACATATAAGATGATTAGAGGTTTAGATAGGGTGGACAGTGATAGCCTTTTTCCTAGGATGGAGAAAGCTAGCACGAGGGGACACAGCTTTAAATTAAGGGGTGATAGTTATAGGACGGATATCAGAGGTAGGTTCTTTACCCAAAGGGTGGTTCGGGAGTGGAATGCCCTGCCTGCAGCAGTTGTAGATGCGCCAAGTTTGGTGGCGTTTAAGAGGTTAGTTGATAAGTATATGGAAGAGAAGGGAATGGTTTAGTTTGGAGGGGCATTGCTTTTTATATTGGTCGGCGCAACATCGAAGGCCGAAGGGCCTGTTCTGCACTGTAATGTTCTATGTTCTATGTTCTATGTACCTCAGGAATTGTCTTGCACTGTTTCACACCTCAGGAATTGTCTCGCACTGTTTCACATCACAGGAATTGTCCCGCACTGATTCACGTCTCAGGAATTGTCCTGCATTGTTTCACACCTCACGTTTTGTCTCGCACTGTTTCAAACCTCAGGAATTGTCTCACACTGTTTCACATGACAGGAATTGTCTCGCAATGTTCCAAATCTCAGGAATTGTCTCACACTATTTCACACCTCACGAATTGTCTCGCACAGTTTCACACCTCACGAATTGTCTCGCACTGTTTCACTTCTCCGGAATTGTCTCACACTGTTTCGCAGCTCAGGAATTGCCTCACACTGTT
The DNA here is from genome assembly GCA_024679065.1 of Sphyrna mokarran. NCBI lineage: Eukaryota > Metazoa > Chordata > Chondrichthyes > Carcharhiniformes > Carcharhinidae > Sphyrna > Sphyrna mokarran. The sequence goes on along the minus strand of JAGIQG010000141.1, from coordinate 11,775 downwards.
TCACATCTCAGAAATTCACTCACACTGTTTCACACCTCAGGAATTGTCTCGCATTGTTTCACATATCAGGGATTGTCTCACACTGTTTCACACACAGGAATTGTCTCGCACTGTTTCACACCTCAGCAATTGTCTCACATGGTTTGGCCCCTCAGGAATTCTCTCTCACTGTTTCACACTCAAGAATAGTCTCGCACTGTTTCACACCTCAGGAATTGTCTCGCACTATTTCACACCTCTGGAATTGTCTCACACTGTTTCACATCTCAGGAATTGTCTCGCACTGTTTTACATCTCAGGAATTGTCTCACACTGTTTCATATCTCAGGAATTGTCTCACACTGTTTCACGCTCAGGAATTGTCTCACATTCTTTCACAACTCAGGCATTGTCTCACACTGTTTCACATGTCAGGAATTGTCTCGTACTGTTTCATACCTCAGGAATTGTCTCACACTGCTTCACGCCTCAGGAATTGTCTCACAATTTGTCACACTCATGAATTGTCTCACACTGTTTCACATTTCAGGAATTGTCTCGCATTGTTTCACACACAGGAGTTGTCTCACGCTGTTTCACACTCAGGAATTGTCTCGCACTGTTTTACACCTCAGGAATTGTCTCGCACTGTTTTACACCTCAGGAATTGTCTCACACTGTTTCACTTCACTGGAATTTTGACAAATTGTTTCATACCTTAGGAATTGTCTCGCCTGTTTCACACCTCAGGAATTGTTTCCAACTGTATCACAATCGTGAATTCTCTCGCAATGTTTCACATCTCAGGAAAAATCTTGCACTGTTTCACATCTCAGGAATTGTCTCACACTGTTTCACACCTCAGGAATTGTCTCACACTGTTTCACATCTCAGGAATTGTCTCACACTGTTTCACATCTCAGGAATTGTCATTCACTGTTTCTCATCTCAGGTATTGTCTCACACTGTTTCACACTCAGGAATTGTATCACACTGTTTCACACTCAGGAATTGTCTCTCACTGTTTCACACCTCAGGAATTGTCTCACACTGTTTCACATCACAGAAATTGTCACACTGTTTCACACTTAGGAACTGTCTCACACTGCTTCACATCTGATGAATTGTCTCATGCTTTTTCACACCTCAGCAATTTTCTCACACTGTTTCACATCTCAGGAATTGTCTCACACTGTTTCACACCTCAGGAATTGTCTCACACTGTTTCTCACCTCAGTAATTGTCCCACACTGGTTCTCACCTCAGGAATTGTCTCGCAATGTTTCATGCCTCAGGAATTGTCTCACACTGTATCACACCTCAGGAATTCTCACACACTGCTTCACATTTCAGGAATTGTCTCGCACTGTAACATTTCTGAGGAATTGTCTCACACTGTTTCACATCTCAGTAATTGTCGCACACTGTTTAACACCGCAGGAATTTTCTCTCACTATTTCACAAGTCAGGAATTGACTCAAACTATTTCACATGGCAGTAATTGTCTCACACTGTTTCACACCTCAAGAATTGTCTCACACTGTTTCACACCTCCGGAATTGTCTCACACTGTTTCACACCTCAGGATTTGTCTAACACTCTTTCACACCTCAGGAATTGTCTCACACTATTTCACACCTCAGGAATTGTCTCACACTATTTCACACCTCAGGAATTGTCTCACACTGTTTCACATCACAGGAATTGTCTCACACTGTTTCATACCTCAGGAATTGTCTCGCACTGTTTCACACCTCAGGAATTGTCTCACACTGTTTCACACTCAGCAATTGTCTCACAGTGTTTCCCATCTCAGGAATTGTCTCACAATGTTTCACGCTCAGGAATTGTCTCACACTCTTTCACAACTCAGGAATTGCCTCACACTGTTTCACATGTCAGGAATTGTCTCATACTGTTTCATACCTCAGGAATTGTCTCACACTGTTTCACGCCTCAGGAATTGTCTCACAATTTGTCACACCTCAGGAATTGAGTCACACTGTTTCACACCATAGGAATTGTCTCATTCTGTTTCACGTCTCAGGAATTGTCTCGCACTGTTTCACACCTCAGGAATTGTCTCGCACTATTTCCCACTCAGGAATTGTCCCATACAGTTTTACACCTCAGGAATGTCATGCACTGTTTCACACTCATGGTTTTGTCTCATACTGTTTCATACCTCAGGAATTGTCTCACACTGTTTCACACCTCAGGAATTCTCTCACACTGTTTCCCATCACAGGAATTGTCTCACACTGTTTCATACCTGAGGAATTGTCTCACACTGTTTCACACCTCAGGAATTCTCTCACACTGTTTCGCACCTCAGGAATTCTCTCACACTGTTTCACACTCAGGAATTGTCTCGCACTGTTTCACACCTCAGGAATTCTCTCACACTGTTTCAGACTCAGGAATTGTCTCGCAATATTTCACACCTCAGGAATTGTCTCACACTGTTTCGCAACTCAGGAATTGTCTCATACTGTTTCATACCTCAGGAATTGTCTCACAATTTGTCACACCTCAGGAATTGAGTCACACTGTTTCACACCATAGGAATTGTCTCATTCTGTTTCACGTCTCAGGAATTGTCTCACACTGTTTCACACCTCAGGAATTGTCTCGCACTATTTCCCACTCAGGAATTGTCCCATACAGTTTTACACCTCAGGAATGTCATGCACTGTTTCACACTCATGGTTTTGTCTCATACTGTTTCATATCTCAGGAATTGTCCCACACTTTTTCACACTTAGGAATTGTCTCACACTGTTTCACATCTCAGGAATTCTCTCACACTGTTTCAAACCTCAGGAATTGTCTCGCACCTTTTCACACCTCAGGAATTGTCTCACACTGTTTCACACATCAGGAATTGTCTCACAATGTTTCACACCTCAGGAATTGTCTCACACTGTTTCCCATCACAGGAATTGTCTCACACTCTTTCATACCTCAGGAATTGTCTCGCACTTTTTCACACCTCAGGAATTGTCTCACACTGTTTCCCATCTCAGGAATTGTCTCGCACTGTTTCACATCACAGGAATTGTCTCGCACTGTTTCACACCTCAGGAATTGTCTCACACTGTTTCACATCACAGGAATTGTCTCACACTGTTTCATACCTGAGGAATTGTCTCACACTGTTTCACACCTCAGGAATTCTCTCACACTGTTTCACACCTCAGGAATTCTCTCACACTGTTTCACACTCAGGAATTGTCTCGCACTGTTTCACACCTCAGGAATTCTCTCACACTGTTTCACACTCAGGAATTGTCTCGCACTGTTTCACACCTGAGGAATTCTCTCACACTGTTTCATACTCAGGAATTGTCTCACACTGTTTCACACCTCAGGAATTCTCTCGCACTGTTTCAAACCTCAAGAATTGTATCGCACCTTTTCACACCTCAGGAATTGTCTCACAATGTTTCACACATCAGGAATTGTCTCACAATGTTTCACACCTCAGGAATTGTCTCGCACTGTTTCACACCTCAGGAATTCTCTCACACTGTTTCACACTCAGGAATTGTCTCGCACTGTTTCACACCACAGGAATTGTCTCGCACTGTTTCACACCTGAGGAATTCTCTCACACTGTTTCACACTCAGGAATTGTCTCGCACTGTTTCACTCTCAGGAATTGTCTCACACTGTTTCACACCTCAGGAATTGTCTCGCACTGTATCACTCTCAGGAATGGTCTCACACTGTTTCACTCTCAGGAATTGTCTCGCAGTGTTTCACGCTTCAGGAATTGTCTTGCACTGTTTCACTCTCAGGAATTGTCTCACACTGTTTCACATCTCAGGAATTGTCTCACACTGTTTCATATCTCAGGAATTGTCTCACACTGTTTGACACACATGAATTGTCTCACAATGTTTCATATCTCAGGAATTATCTCGCACTTTTTCACATCTCAGGAATTGTCTCACACTGTTTCACACTCATGAATTGTCTCACACTGTTTTACTTCTCAGGAATTGTTTCACACTGTTTCACATCTCAGGAATTGTCTCACACTGTTTCATATCTCATGAATTGTCTTACACTGTTTTCCTTCTCAGGAATTGTCTCACACTGTTTTACATCTCTGGAATTGTCTCACACTGCTTCACATCTCAGCAATTGTCTCACACTGTTTCACACTCAGGAATTGTCTCACACTGTTTCACACTCAGGAATTGTCTCACACTGTTTGACATCTCAGGAATTGTCTCGCACTGTTTCACAGCTCACAAATTGTCTCACACTGTTTTACATCTCAGGAATTGTCTCACACTGTTTCACACCTCAGGAATTGTCTCACACTGTTTCACATCTCAGGAATTGTCTCACACTGTTTCACATCTCAGGAATTGTCTCACACTGTTTCACACCTCAGGAATTGTCTCACACTGTTTCACACCTCAGGAATTGTCTCACACTGTTTCACATCTCAGGAATTGTCTCACACTGTTTCACATCTCAGGAATTGTTGCACACTGTTTCACATCTCAGGAATTGTCTCACACTGTTTCACAACTCAGGAATTGTCTCACACTGTTTCACTCTCAGGAATTGTCTCACACTGTTTCACACTCATGAATTGTCTCACACTGTTTCACTCTCAGGAATTGTCTCACACTGTTTCACACCTTTGGAATTGTCTCACACTGTTTCACTCTCATGAATTGTCTCACTCTGTTTCATACCTCAGGAATTGTCACACACTGTTTCACACCTCAGGAATTGTCTCACACTGTTTCACACCTCAGTAATTATCTCACACTTTTTCAATCTCAGGAATTGTCTCACACTGTTTCACATCTCAGGAATTGTCACACACTGTTTCACACCTCACGAATTGTCTCACACTGTTTCACACACAGGAATGGTCTCACACTGTTTCACTTTCAAGATTTGTCTCACACTGTTTCACACCTCAGGAATTTTCTCGCACTGTTTCACTCTCAGGAATTGTCTCACACTGTTTCACACCTCACGAATCGTCACATACTGTTTCACTCCTCAGGAATTGTCTCACACTGTTTCACACTCAGGAATTGTCTCACAGTGTTTCACACCTCAGGAATTGTCTCACACTGTTTCACTCTCAGGAATTGTCTCACAATGTTTCACAAGCCAGCAACTGTCTCACACTGTTTCACACCTCACGAATTGTCTCACACTGTTTCACATCTCAGGAAATGTCTCGCACTGTTTCACATCTCAGGAATTGTCTCGCACTGTTTCACACTCAGAAATTGTCTCATACTCTTTCACACATCTGGAATTGTCTCGCACTGTTTCACACCTCAGGTATTGTCTTACACTGTTTCACACCTCAGGAATCGTCTCACACTGTTTCACATCTCAGGAATTGTCTCGCACTGTTTCACATCTCAGGAATTGTCTCACACTGTTTCACACCTCACAAATTGTCTCACACTGTTTCACATCTCAGGAATTGTCTCTCATTGTTTCACGTCTCAGGAATTGTCTCGCCCTGTAACATATCTGAGGAATTGTCTCACACTGATTCACATGTCAGGAATTGTCTTGCACTATTTCACACCTCAGGAATTGTCTCGCCGTGTTTCACATCTGATGCATTGTCTCACACTGTTTTGCACCTCAGGAATTGTCTCACACTGTTTCGCATCTCAGGAATTGTCTCACACTGTTTCACACCTCAGGAATTGTCTCACACTGTTTCACACCTCAGGAATTGTCTCGCACTGTTTCACACCTCAGGAATTGTCTCACAATGTTTCACATCTCAGGAATTGTCTCACACTGTTTCACACCTCAGGAATTGTCTCACACTGTTTCACAACTCAGGAATTGTCTCACACTTTTTCACAACTCAGGAATTGTCTCACACTGTTTCACACCTCAGGAATTGTCTCACACTGTTTCACAACTCAGGAATTGTCTCACACTGTTTCACATCTCAGGAATTGTCTCACACTGTTTCACACCTCAGGAATTGTCTCACACTGTTTCACATCTCAGGAATTGTTTCACACTGTTTCACATCTCAGGAATTGTCTCACACTGTTTCACACCTCAGGAATTGTCTCACTCTGTTTCACACCTCAGGAATTGTCTCACACTGTTTCACACCTCAGGAATTGTCTCACACTGTTTCACGCCTCAGGAATACTCTTACATTGTTTCACATCTCAGGAACTGTCTCACACTGTTTCACATCTCAGGAATTGTCTCACTCTGTTTCGCACGTCAGGAATTGTCTCGCAACGTTTCACACCTCAGGAATTGTCTCACTCTGTTTCGCACCTCAGGAATACTCTTACATTGTTTCACATCTCAGGAATTCTCTGATGCTATTTCACGTCTCTGAATTTTTTTTGCCCAATTACATTCCTCAGGATTATCCAAAGTGTTGTCAAGCCAGTGATGTATTATGTGTAGTCCTGGAATAAAGGAATTTTAATTTAGAACTGAGGTGAAGAGGAATTGCTTCTCTTGGAAGTTTATCAGCCTTTGGAATACATTGCTGAATATAGCTGTGGGGACAGAGTCTGACTGTTTGTTAAACTCTGAGACAGATAGCTTTTTGATCAGTAAGGAGGTTAAATGTTATGGCTAAAGGACTGGAAAGTGTGTGTGAGGAATGTCGGATCAGCAATGGTCCTATCAAATGAAGGAGCAGCTTCCAGAGGCCGAATAGCCTTCTCCTATCCCTATATCTTCTGGGACCAGCAATGTGGGCATAGTGGCAACAAATTAGTGCAGAGCAAGATCCCATCAGCAGCAATGTGAGCCTGAGAGGATAACAGGGTTTGTTGGTTGAGAATCTCCTGCTGTTTGTCAACGTGGTGCAGTGGGATTGATGTTCAGCTGGGAAGGCAGGTAGTTTAACATCTCATCTGAAAGACAGCAGCTACAAGCGTGCAGTACTTACTCAACTGGAATGTCAGGTTAGATTTTGTGCCTGAGTCTCTAGGGAGACAATTGAACCAAACCTTCTGCCAATCAGACAGGACTGCTTCCCAGTGAGCCTCAGCATTGTGCTTCTTGGAGACGTGCCTCAAGGAGAATGTGTTGTACAGTTTTCCCTATTGAACAGTAATCAGTGGCTGCAGATAGCTGCCATGTACAATCATTCCAGCATCATGGCGATTATAGGTGTAGAAATGCTGTTGGGAAAGAATCATAAAATCCATAGAATCTCTACATTGCAGAAAGGGACCATTCAGCCCATCGAGTCTATACTGACCACAATCACACACAGGCTCTATCCCACACAAGTACACTTCTCATCCCGCTGACACCAAAAGGCCAATTTATCGTGGCCAATCCACCTAACCTGCACATTGTTCAACTGTGGAAGGAAAGCGGACACACAGACATGAGGAGAACGTGTAGACAGTGATCCAAGCTGGGAATTGAACCCGGATCCCTGACGCTATGAGGCAGTAGTATTAACCACTGTGCCACCATGCCATCCCAATGGGGATTACATATGTAGAAATGCTTGTTAATGTTATCGGGGGAGGATATTACTGAGGGATTATAATATCGTATATATCACCAAACAGATTGATGGGAGTCAACTCAGTTCTCAGAAAGGTACACTTCTCAGCAAAATCATCTTCATTGTGAGGAGGCAATGGTCTCATGGTATTATCACCAGGCTATTCATCCAGAAACTCAGCTAATGTACTGGAGATCTGTGTTCGAAACCCACCATGGCAAATGGCAAAATTTGAATTCAATAAAAAATATTGGAATTAAAAACCTACTGATGATGACAAAACCATTGTCAATTGTTGGAAAAACCCATCTGGTTCACTGATGTCCTTTAGGGAAGGAAAATATCCCTGAAAATATCCCTGAAAGTAGGCAGTCAAGTGGATAAAGTTGTTAAGAAGGCATATGGAGTCTTAGCTTTTATTGGCAGGGGGATTGAATTTAGGAGCCACAGCATCATGTTGCAACTGTACAGGGCTCTGGTGCGGCCGTACTTGGAGTATTGTGTGCAGTTCTGGTCCCCACGTTATAAGAAAGATGTGGAGGCATTGGAGAGGGTGCAGAAGAGGTTTACCAGGATGTTGCCTGGTATGGAGGGCAGGTCCTATGAAGAGAGGTTGAAGGATTTGAGGTTGTTTTCGTTAGAAAGGAGGCGGCTAAGAGGGGATCTTATTGAAGCATATAAGATGATTAGAGGTTTAGATAGGGTGGACAGTGATAGCCTTTTTCCTAGGATGGAGAAAGCTAGCACGAGGGGACACAGCTTTAAATTAAGGGGTATGAGTTATAGGACGGATATCAGAGGTAGGTTCTTTACTCAAAGAGTGATTAGGGAGTGGAATGCCCTGCCTGCAGCTGTTGTAGATGCGCCAAGTTTGGTGGCGTTTAAGAGGTTAATTGATAAGTATATGGAAGAGAAGGGAATGTTTAGTTTGGAGGGGCATTGCTTTTTATTTTGGTCGGCACAACATCGAAGGCCGAAGGGCCTGTTCTGTGCTGTAATGTTCTATGTTCTATGTTCTATGTTTTATGAAATCTACCATCCTTACCTTGTCTGGCCTACATCAAACTCAAGAGCCACAGTAATGTGGTTGATTCTCAACTGGCCTTCTTGGACAACAAAGGAATAAATAATAAATAATATCTAGCAATAAATGCTGGCCGGCCAGCAACGCCTATGTCCCATGAATGAATATAAAAAAAAGTAGAACATAGAACGTACAGCATAGTACAGGCCCTTTGGTAGTTCAATGTTGTGCCAATTTATGTTTGAACCCAAGATCAAGCAATCCCACTCCCCAATCATTCTGGGGTGCTCCATGTGCCTATCCAATAACTGTTTGCAAGTTCCGAAAGTGTCTGACTCCACCATCACAGCAGGCAGTCTATTCCACACCCCAACCACTCTCTGAGTAAAGAATCTACCTTGGACATCCCTCTTATATCTCCCACCATGAACCTTATAGTTATGCCCCTTAGTAATAGCTACATCCACACAAGGAAATAGTCTCTGAATGTCCACTCTATCTATCTCCCTCATCATCTTATAAATTTCTATTCAGTCACCTCTCATCCTCCTCCGCTCTAAAGAGAAAAGACTCAGCTCTCTCAACCTTTCCTTACCAGACCCTTCCTCCAAACCAGGCAGCATCCTGGTAAATCTCCTCTGCACTCTCTCCAATGCTTCCACATCCTTCTTATATTGAGGTAACTAGAACTGCAAACAATATTCCAAATATGGCCTCATCAAGGTCCTGTATCGTTGTAGCATAATTCCGTGGGCTCTTAAATTCCAACTTAATAAACGCTAACACACTATAAGCTTTCTTAACAGCTCTAACCATTTGAATGGCGACCTTCAGAGATCTGTGGATATGGCCCCCAAGATCTCTCTGTTCCTCAACATTCCTTAGAACCCTGCCGTTGACCCGGCAATCCGCATTCAAGTTTGTCCTAACAAAATGAGTCACCTCGCACTTATCAGGGTTAAACTCCATCTGCCATTTTTTGGCCCAGCTCTGCATCCTATCAATGTCTTTTGCTGCCTACAAGAGCCCTCTGCCTCATCCTCTATTCCACCAATCTCAGTGTCATCGGCAAATTTACTGACCCAACCTTCAGTCCCCTCTTCCAAGTCATTGATAAAAATCACAAAAATCAGAGGACCCAGCATTGATCCCTGTGATACACTGCTGGTAACTGGTCTCCAGTCTGAAAATTATCCCTCCACCACCACCCTCTATTTTCTATGAAATAGCCAGTAATTTATCAAATCAGACAAATTTCCTTCTATCCCACACCTCCTCACTTGCTTCATGAACCTACCATGGAGAACCTTATCAGACGTTTTACTACAATCCATGCAGACAACATCTACTGTTCTATCTTCACCTACGCACTTAGTTCCTTCCCCAAAGAATTCAACCAAATCTGTGAGGCAAGACTTATCCCTCATGAATCTGTGCTGAGATCATGAGGATGAAACTACTTCAACCACCTCTTGATCTGTATTTATATTTTATTTTATTTCTTCGTGTCACAAGTAGGATTACATTAATACTGCAATGAAGTTACTATGAAAATCCTCTATTCGCCACACGCAGGCACCTGTTCAGGTACACTGAGGGAGAACTTAACATGGCCTAAATAGCATGTCTTTTGAACTATGGGGGGAAACCGGAGCACTCAGAGGAAACCTAGGCAGATATGGGGAGAATGTGCAAACTCACGCAGATAACAACCCAAGCTGGGAATCAAACCCAGGTCTCTGGCGCTGTGAAACACCAGTGCTAACCAGTGTGCCCTCATGCCACCCATTGCCACAATGTTAGTAAATAAAATCCTCAAGGATGTTAGGTTTGCTCAACTTTTAGCTGCTCCTGGCTTCTACGCTGAGACTGCTGACCTACTTTGCAGGACTTTGGTGATATTAAATATGATCCTATCAGCTCTTGTACAAGTCTGTTCAGCAGTCTGTAATTATTGTATTTTGTGTTGTCGGTTCAATCTGTGAGGTCGCTCAGTGAGGAAGTGATTGACAACCTGCTTCTCGATGTGTAGGTTAGCATATCAGGAGTATAAAAGGGGCAAAATTTTGCCTTAGAAATGGAAAACCAGGTTGATGTGGAGATATGATTCAAAAGTTTTAAAATTAAACAGGCACTAACCTAATAAGTATGAGAGGGAAAAGAAAAGAACCCTAGGTTAGAATCCCACCATGGCAATGATGAAATTTGATTTGATTTGATTTATTATTGTCACGTGTATTGGGATACTGTGAGAAGTATTATTTCTTGTATGGCGTACAGGAAAAGCATACCGTTCACAGAATACATAATGGAGAAGGAGACAGTGCAGAATATAGTGTTACAGTTATTGCTAGGATGCGGAGAAAGGTCAACTTCATGCAAGTTAAGTCCATTCCAAAGTCTGACAGCAGCAGGGAAGAAGCTGTTGTTGAGTCGGTTGGTACGTGACCTCAGACTTTTGTATCGTTTTCCCAAAGAAAGTGGAGGAGAGAATGTCCGGGGTGCATGGGGTCCTCAATTCTGCCGGCTGCTTTGCTGAGGCAGCGGGAAATGTAGACAGAGTCAATGGTTTGTGTGATGTACTGGAATTAAGAATCTTCTGATGAACATGAAACTATTGTCGATTGCCAAAAAAGCCCATCTGGTTCACTAGTATCCTTTAGGGAAGGAAATCTGCTGTCCTTACATTTCACTGTATATTAATACAGATGACAATAATAAATCAAATCAAATTCTTTGTTCAATTGTCTCCGACCCAATAGCAACAAGCTGGAAGTTCACGATTTGAAAGGCCGTTGATTGAAGAAAGCGAAGTTGATTGAAGAAAGCAAGTTTGGGGAAGACTGAATGATTCCCTACCCACACTCGGAGCAGATGAATGTCTGCTATATTAGCCAGACTTTTTTTTTTGACAGAGTCAGGATTCCATAAATTCACAAATACCGGATTTATTTTTCTCTCTACAGGGTTTATAAACTGTGGAATTAACCTCGTCAATAATTTCTTCTTCCTACAGGCAGAGTCAGAGGCAGCAAAGACCATTAGACCCAGCAGACCATTCAGATAGTCCAGGATTACTGAATTGATATCAATTATCTGGAAAACAAACTGGGTCACTATACAAAGCTATTGGAATTCAACCAGTTGTGTCTGGCTACTTCAGTCTTAACTAAATATGATATTAGAATGTCCCACAGCATAGAGAACACAATCTTGACAGCCTAAAGAAAGACAAATCCACTCTGGATTTATTATTCTCTCTACAGGG
>JAGIQG010000140.1:24257-78329 GCA_024679065.1 Sphyrna mokarran | reverse complement strand
TCTCTCTCTCTTTGTGTATCTTTGTGTTCCTCTCTCTGTGTCTGTGTCTCTCTCTCTCTCTCTCTCTATCTGTATGTGTGTGTGTATGTGTCCCTCTTCCTCTCTGTTTCTGCTTCTCTTCTCTGTCACTCTGTGTTTCTGTGCGTCTCTGTATCTGTCTCTCTCTCTCCCTGTTTCTCTGTGTTTATTATGCCTCTCTCTCTCTCTGTGTCTCTGTACCTGTGTGTCCCTGTATCTGTGTGTCTCTGTGTTCCTATATGTCTCTGTATTTCTAAGTTGCCCCTTAGTGTCCAATGATGTGAAGGTTGGGAGGATTGGCCATGTTAACTTGCCCCAGACATGGAGAGACAGGGACACAGGGGAGCCCGAAACACTACAGAAACAGGAGAAAGGTTTGAAAATGGAGGAGTGTTTCTTATCCATCTATAAAAATCATCCACTCTGACAATCTCTCCTGCATACGAATCCCTCTCTCTCACACACACACCACACAAACACTTCTCACACTCACACAATCTCTCTCTCCCACTCGCAATCTCTCCCTCACACACACTCTCTCCCTCACATGCAATCTCTCCCTGACATGCCATCTCTCCCTCATACACATTTTCTCTCTCTCTCTCTCTCTCACACATACACACACACACACTCTTACACACTCTCACACACACACTCTTTCTCTCACACACACACACACAAACACTCTTGCTCACACTCACACACACTCTCTCTCTCTCACACACACACACACTCTCTCTCTCGCACGCACACACTCTCTCTCTCTCGCACACATACACACACACACACTGTCTCTCGCGCACACACACACACACACTCTCTCTCTCTCGCACGCACACACACACACACACTCTCGCACACACACACTCTCTCTCTCACACACACACACATACACACACACTCTCTCTCTCTCTCTCGCACACACAGACACACTCTCTCGCACACACAAACTCCCTCTTTCTCGCACGCACACACACACACACACACACTGTCTCTCTCTCGCACACACACACACACTCTCTCTCGCACGCACACTCACACACACACTCTCTCTCGCACACACACACACTCTCTCTCTCACACACATACACACACACTCTCTGTGTCTCTTGCACACACACACACTCTCTCTCTCGCTTGCACACACACACACACTTTCTCTCTCTCGCACACAGACACACTCTCTCTCTCTTCACACACACACACACACTCTCACACACTCACTCTTGCACACATTCTCTCTCACACACTCTATCTCACATACGCACATACACATTCACTCACACACACTCACACACATTCAGTCACACACACATGCAGTCCCTTACACACTCTCTCTCTCACACACCACACACTCTTTCTCACATACACATGCTGTCTTCTACAAACTCATTCTCCACACACATTCTCTCTCACACACTCTCTCTCACGTACTTTCTCTCTGTCTCTTACATACACACTCTCTTTCTCATTTCTCTCTCTCACACACATACACACACGCTCTCTTTCTCTCTTTTTCACACTCTCTTTCTCTTTCTCTCTCTCTCACACACACACACATTCTCTCTCTCTCTCTCTCACACACACAAACACACTTTCTCTCACACACACACACACTCAGAAACACACTATCTCTCCTTCACACACACAATCTCTCCCTTACACAGACTATCTTTCCCTCAGACTCAATCTCTCTCTCACTCTCCCTCACACACACACACACTCTCTCTCACTCGCACAGACACTCTCTCTCTCTCTCTCACATGCACACACACACACTCTCTCTCTCTCACACACACACACAAACACACACACACACTCTCTCTCTCTCACGCACACACACACACACTCTCTCACTCTCTCTCTCGCTGTCTCTCTCTCTCACACACACACACACACTTTCTCTCGCACACACACACTTAGAAACACACTATCTCTCCTTCACACACGCAATCTCTCCCTTACACACTCTATCTTTCCCTCATATGCAACCTCTCTCTAACTCTACCTCACATACACACAGACACTCTCCCTCACACACTCACACTCTCCCTCACACACTCATACTCTCCCTCACACACACACTCACACTCTCCCTCACACACACACCACACTCTCCCTCACACACACACACAATCTCCCTCACACACACACTCACACTCTCCCTCACACACATACACACACTCTCCCTCACGCACAATATCTCTCCCTCACACACAATCCTTTCCCCATGTGCAATCCCTTCCTCACGCACAAGTTTAGTGTGAGTGCGGAATGGAATTGAAGGAAATCAATATTAGTAAGAAAATGGGGTAATGAATAGGGTTAAAGGCTGACAAATCCCCAGGCCCTGAGAATTTCCCTTCTTATCAGGTTCTGGCCTTCAGGGGTTCTGGGGAAAAGGCAGAAGAATGGGGATGAGAAAAATATCAGCCATGATTGAATGGGGCAGCAGACTCGATGGGCCGAGTGTCCAGTTCTGCTCTGATGTCTTATGGTCTTGTAGGAATAACTAGAAGCAGAGGATATAATATCAGTGTCTCTCTCTCTCTCTGTATCTGTATCTATCTGTATCTCTCTCTCTCTGTCTGTATCTGTGTGTGTCTCTCTCCCTCTCTGTATGTGTATCTGTGTGTGTTTGTATGTATGTGTGTGTCTCTCTCTCTTAGTACCTGTTTCTATATCTCCTTCTCTGTAGCTGTCAGTCTCTCTCTCTCTCTATCTATCTGTTTTTCTCTCTCTGTATCAATGTTTCTCTCTCTCTCCCTCTGTGCCTGTGTGTCCTTGTATCTGTGTGTCCCTGTATCTGTGTATCTCTGTATCTGTGTGTCTCTGTATCTTTGTATCCCTGCATCTGTGTATCTCGGTATCTGTGTGTCTTTGTATCTGTGTGTCTCTGTACCCGTGAGTCTCTGTATCTGGGTGTCTCTATAACTGTGTGTCTCTGTAACTGTGTGTCTCTGTATCTGTGTGTCTCTGTATCAGTGTGTGTATGTACCTGTGTCCCTGGATCTGTGTATCCCTGATTTTGTGTGTCTCTGTATCTGAATCTCTGTATCTGTGTCTCTGCATCTGTGTATCACTGCATCTGTGTGTCTCTGTATCTGTGTGTCTCTGTATCTGTGTGTCTCTATATCTGTGTGCCCCTGTATCTGTGTGTCCCTGTATCTGTGTGTCCCTGAATCTGTGTGTCTCTTTATCTATGTGTCCCACAACCTGTATCAGTTTATCTCTATATCTGTGTGTCTCTGTATCTATCTATATCTGTATCTGTGTGTCCCCGTAATTTTGTGTCCCTGTATGTGTGTGTCCCTGCATCAGTTTATCTCTGTATCTGTGCGTCTCTGTATCTGTCTAACTCTGTATCTGTGTGTCCCTGTAATTTTGTGTCCCTGTATCTGTGTGTCCCTGTATCTGTGTGTCTCTGTATCTGTGTATCCCTGTATCTGTGTGTCCCTGTGTCTGTGTGTCTCTGTATCTGTGAGTCCCTGTATCGGTGTTTCCCTGTGTCTGTGTGTCTCTGTATCTGTGTGTCCCTGTATTTGTGTGTCTCTGTATCTGTGTATCCCTGTTTCTGTGAGTCCATGTGTCTGTGTGTCTCTGTATCTGTGAGTCACTGTATCTGTTTTTCCCTGTGTCTGTGTGTCTCTGTAACTGTGTGTCTCTGTATCTGTGTGCCCCTGTATCTGTGAGTCCCTGTATCTGTGTGTGTCTGTATCTGTGTATCCCTGTTTCTGTGTGTCCCTGTGTCGTGTGTCTCTGTATCTGTGAGTCCCTGTATCTGTGTGTCTCTGTATCTGTGTATCCCTGTTTCTGTGTGTCCCTGTGTCCGTGTGTCTCTGTATCTGTGTGTCCCTGTATCTGTGTGTCCCTGTGTCTGTGTGTCTCTGTATCTGTGAGTCCCTGTATCTGTGTTTCCCTGTGTCTGTGTGTCTCTGTATCTGTGTGCCCCTGTATCTGTGAGTCCCTGTATCTGTGTTTCCCTGTATCTGTGTGTCCCTGTGTCTGTGAGTCCCTGTATCTGTGTGTCTCTGTATCTGTGTATCCCTGTTTCTGTGTGTCCCTGTGTCCGTGTGTCTCTGTATCTGTGAGTCCCTGTATCTGTGTTTCCCTGTGTCTGTGTGTCTCTGTATCTCTGAGTCCCTGTATCCGTGTGTCTCTGTATCTGTGTGTCTCGGCCTATGTCTCCCCCTCTTTCTCTGTGTCTCTGACTCTATCTCTGTGCCATTTTGTGTTCCTATATGTCTCTGTACCTGTGTGTCTTTGGGGAGAGGCAAATCCCCAGGCACTGAGAATTTCCCTTCTTATCAGGTTCTGGCCTTCAGGGGTTCTGTGGAAAAGACAGAAGAATGGGGATGAGAAAAATATCAGCCATGATTGAATGGGGCAGCAGACTCGATGGGCCGAGTGTCCAGTTCTGCTCTGATGTCTTACGGTCTTGTAGGAATAACTAGAAGCAGAGGACATAATATCACTGCTCTCTCTCTCTCTCTGTATCTGTATCTCTCTCTGTCTGTATCTGTGTGTGTCTCTCTCTCTCTGTGTGTCTGTATCTCTCTCTCTGTCTGTATCTGTGTGTCTCTCTGTCTTTCTCTGTATGTGTATCTGTGTGTGTTTGTATGTATGTGTGTGTGTCTCTCTCTTAGTATCTGTTTCTATCTCTCTTTCTCTGTATTTGTATCTATGTGTGTCTCTCTCCCTCTCTGTAGGTGTATCTTTGTGTGTTTGTGTGTATGCATGTGTGTGTGTGCTCTCTCTCTCTCTGTATCTGTCTGTCTGTCTGTCTCTCTTTGTGTATCTCTGCGTTCCTCTCTCTGTGTCTGTGTGTTTTGTGTCTCTCTCTCTCTCTTTATCTGTGTGTATGTGTGTGTGTGTCTTTCTCTCTCTCTCGCTCTCTCTCTGTTCTCCATGTCTCTCTCTCTCCCTCTCTGTCTCTCTCTCTCGCTGTCTGTATGTCTCTCTTTTTCTCTCTGTGTCTCTGCCTCTCTCTCTCTCTCTGTCTCTCTGTCATCTCTCTCTGTCTCTCTCTCTCTCTCTCTCTCTCCCTATCTGTCTCTCTCTCTCTCTCCATTTCTGTCTGTCTGTCTCTCTTTGTCACTCTCTCTCTCAGTCTCTCTGTTCCCCGTGTCTCTCTCTCTCTGTCTCTGTCTGTCTGTCTGTCTCTCTCTGTCTCTCCCTGAGTTCTCCCTCTCTCTCTCTCTGTCTCTTTGTTTTCTGGCTATGTTTCTCTCCATCTTTTATCTCTCTCTGTCTTTCTCTCTCTGTCTTTCTCTCTCTCTCTCTCTCTTTCCGTGTGTGTGTGTCTGTGTGTGTGTCTGTGTCTGTGTGTCTTTCTGTCTCCCTGCCTCTCTCTCTTTCTTTATCTCTGCCTGTCTGTCTCTCTCTGTCTTTCTGTCTCTCTATGTCTCTGTCTCCCTCTCTCTCACTGTATTTGTCTCGGTGTGTGTGTCTCTCTCTATTTCTCTGTGTGTGTGTCTCTCTCTCTATCTGTCTGTCTTTCTCTCTCTCTCTCTCTGTTTCTATCTCTCTTTCTCTATAGCTGTCAGTCTCTCTCTCTCTATTTATCTGTTTTTCTCTCTCTGTATCGATGTTTCTCTTTCTCTCCCTCTGTATCTGTGTGTCTCTGTATCTTTGTATCTCAGTATCTGTGTGTCGCTGTATCTGTGTGTCTCTGTATCTGTGTGTCTCTGTATCTGTGTATCTCTGTATCTGTGTGTCCTTCTATCTGAGTATCTCAGTATTTGTGTGTCTCTGTATCTGTGTGTCTCTGTACGTTTGTGTCCCTGTGTCTTTGTATCCCTGTCTCTATGTGTCCCTGTATCTGTGTGTCCCTGTGTCTGTGTATCCCTGTATCTGAGTATCTCTGTATCTGTCTATTTCTGTATCTGTGTCTCTGTATCTGTGTCTCTGTTTCTGTGTGTCCCTGTATCTGTATGTCCCTGTATCTATGTGTCTCTGTATCTGTGTGTCTCTGTATCTGTGTATCCTTGTATCTGTTTGTCTCTGTATCTGTGTGTCCCTATATCAGTTTATCTCTCTATGTGTGTGTGCCTATAAGTGTCTATCTCTGTATCTGTGTCTTTGTACATGTGTGTCTCTGTATCTGTGTGTCCCTGTATCTGTCTATTTCTGTACCTGTGCGTCCCTGTATCTGTGTGTCTCTGTATCTGTTTGCCCCTGTATCTGTCTATCTCTGTATCTGTGTGTCCCTGTATCTGTGTCTCTCTATCTGTATGTCTCTGTATCTGTGTGTCTCTGTACCTGTGAATGTAAAAAAAAAGAGATATCAATAACCATACATCAGCCTATACAGACGTTCACGGAAGATCACCAGAAGCTCAAACGCAAGAGACAGGTGAGCCATAAAATAAGTTGGACGGCCCACAGGAATCTATTGATTCCCAGGAATGTCCGAGGCTCGTGATCCTTAACTGGAACATAGAACATTACAGCGCAGAACAGGCCCCTCGGCCTTCGATGTTGCGCCGACCAATTATGAAAAAAGCAATGACTCTCCAAACTAAAGAATTCCCTTCTCTTCCATAAACTTATCAACTAACCTCTTAAACGCAACCAAACTTGGCGCATCTACAACTGCCACAGGCAGGGCATTCCACTCCCTAACCACCCTCTGGGTAAAGAACCTACCCCTGGCATCCATCCTATAACTATCACCCCTTAATTTAAAGCTGTGTCCCCTCGTGCTAGCTTTCTCCATCCTAGGTATCTGTGTCCCTGTATCAGTTTATCTCTGTATCTGTGTATCCCTGTATCTGTGTGTCTCTGCCTGTGTCTCCCCCTCTTTCTCTGTGTCTCTGACTCTCTCTCTGTGCCATTTTGTGTTCCTATGTGTCTCTGTACCTGTGTGTCTTTGGGGAGAGGCAAATCCCCAGGCCCTGACAATTTCCCTTCTTATCAGGTTGTGGCCTTCAGGGGTTCTGGGGAAAAGGCAGAAGAATGGGGATGAGAAAAATATCAGCCATGGTTGAATGGGGCAGCAGACTCGATGGGCCGAGTGTCCAGTTCTGCTCTTATGTCTTATGGTCTTGTAGGAATAACTAGAAGCAGAGGACATAATATCAGTGTGTGTCTCTCTCTTCTCTGTATCTGTATCTCTCTCTCTCTGTATCTGTGTGTGTCTCTCTCCCTCTCTGTATGTGTATCTGTGTGTGTTTGTATGTATGTGTGTGTCTCTCTCTCTTAGTATCTGTTTCTATATCTCCTTCTCTGTAGCTGTCAGTCTCTCTCTCTCTCCATCTATCTGTTTTTCTCTCTCTGTATCTATGTTTCTCTCTCTCCCCCTCTGTGCCTGTGTGTCCTTCTATCTGTATATCACTGTATCTGTGTGTCTCTGTATCTGTCTCCCTGTATCTGTGTGTTCCTGAATTTGTGTGTCTCTGTATCTGTGTCCCTGTATCTGTGTATCCCTGAATTTGTGTGTCTCTGTACCTGTGTCCCTGTATCTGTGTATCCCTGAATTTGTGTGTCTCTGTATCTGTGTCCCTGTATCTGTGTATCCCTGAATTTGTGTGTCTCTGTATCTGTGTGTCTTTATATCTGTGTGTCTCTGTACCCGTGAGTCTCAGTATCTGGGTGTCTCTATAACTGTGTATCTATGTAACTGTGTGTCTCTGTATCCATGTGTCTCTGTATCAGTGTGTGTCTGTATCTGTGTCCCTGTATCTGTTTGTCCCTCTATCTGTGAGTCCCTGTATCTGTGTGTCTCTGTATCTGTGTGTCCCTGTATCTGTGAGTCCCTGTATTTGTGTGTCTCTTTATCTGTGTATCCCTGTTTCTGTGTGTCCCTGTGTCTGTGTGTCTCTGTATCTGTGAGTCCCTGTATCTCTCTATCTCTGTATCTGTGAGTCCCTGTATCTGTGTGTCCCTGTATCTGTGTGTCTCTGTATCTGTGAATCCCTGTATCTGTGAGTCCCTGTATCTGTGTGTCTCTGTATCTGTGTGTCTCTGCCTGTGTCTGTCCCTTTCTCTGTGTCTCTGACTCTCTCTGTGCCATTTTGTGTTCCTATGTGTCTCTGTATCTGTGTGTCTTTGGGGAGAGGCAAATCCCCAGGCCCTGAGAATTTCCCTTCTTATCAGGTTGTGGCCTTCAGGGGTTCTGGGGAAAAGGCAGAAGAATGGGGATGAGAAAAATATCAGCCATGATTGAATGAGGCAGCAGACTCGATGGGCCGAGTGTCCAGTTCTGCTCTGATGTCTTATGGTCTTGTAGGAATAACTAGAACCACAGGACATAATATCAGTGTCTCTCTCTCTCTTTGTGTATCTGTATCTGTATCTCTCCCTGTATCTGTATCTCTCTCTCTCTGTCTGTATCTGTCTGTGTGTCTCTCTCTCTCTCTCTCTCTGTATCTGTCTGTCTGTCTGTCTGTCTCT
Organism: Sphyrna mokarran; assembly: GCA_024679065.1. NCBI lineage: Eukaryota > Metazoa > Chordata > Chondrichthyes > Carcharhiniformes > Carcharhinidae > Sphyrna > Sphyrna mokarran. Next base: position 69,917 of record JAGIQG010000140.1, on the reverse strand, counting down.
CTTTGTGTATCTCTGCGTTCCTCTCTCTGTGTCTGTGTGTGTATCTCTCTCTCTCTCTGTGTATCTGTCTCTGTGTCTGTCTGTGTGTCTCTCTCTCTCTCGCTCTCTCTCTGTTCTCCATGTCTCTCTCTCTCTCTCTCTCTCCCTGTCTGTATGTCTCTCTTTTTCTCTCTGTGTCTCTGCCTCTCTCTCTCTCTCTGTCACTCTGTCATCTCTCTCTGTCTCTCTCTCTCTCTCTCCCTATCTGTCTCTCTCTCTCTCTCTCTCTCTCTCCCTTTCTGTCTCTCTCTCTCTCTCTCCATTTCTGTCTGTCTGTCTCTCTTTGTCACTCTCTCTCTCAGTCTCTCTGTTCCCCGTGTCTCTCTCTCTCTGTCTCTGTCTGTCTGTCTGTCTCTCTCTGTCTCTCCCTGAGTTCTCCCTCTCTCTCTCTCTCTGTCTCTTTGTTTTCTGGCTATGTTTCTCTCCATCTTTTATCTCTCTCTGTCTTTCTCTCTCTGTCTTTCTCTCTCTCTCTCTCTTTCCGTGTGTGTGTGTCTGTGTGTGTGTGTGTTTGTGTGTGTGTGTGTGCGCATGTTTGTGTGTGTGTCTCTCTCTCTGTCTGTCTCTGTCCCTCCCTCTCTATCTCTCACTCTCTCTGTATCTCTCTGTCTCTCTGTATCTCTCTGTCTCTCTCTCTCTCTGTGTCTGTGTGTGCATCTCTCACTTTGTTTCTCTCTCTGACTCTGTGTTTCTCACTCTTTCTGTCTTTCGATCTTGCTCTCTATCTCTATCTCTTCGTCCGTGTGTGTGTGTGTGTGTGTCTCTCTCTCTTTCGCTCTGTGTCTCTGTTTCTGACTCTGCGTGTGTGTGTGTTTATGATTATGTTTGTATGTATGTCTCTGTGTGTGTGTTTCTCTCTCTCTGTCTCTCCGTCTGAGTGAATCTCTCTCTCTGTCTCTCCATATGTGTTTCTCTTTGTCTTTCTGTGTGTGTGTGTGTGTGTGTGTGTGTGTGTGTGTGTCTTTCTGTCTCCCTGCCTCTCTCTCTTTCTGTATCTCTGCCTGTCTGTCTCTTCTGCCTTTCTGTCTCTCTATGTCTCTGTCTCCCTCTCTCTCACTGTATTTGTCTGGATGTGTGTGTCTCTCTCTATTTCTCTGTGTGTGTGTCTCTCTCTCTCTATCTGTCTGTGTCTCTCTCTCTCTCTGTCTCTATTTCTATCTCTCTTTCTCTATAGCTGTCAGTCTCTCTCTCTCTCTATTTATCTGTTTTTCTCTCCCTGTATCGATGTTTCTCTTTCTCTCCCTCTGTATCTGTGTGTCCTTGTATCTGAGTATCTCAGTATTGGTGTGTCTCTGCATCTGTGTGTCTCTGTACTTGTGTGTCCCTGTGTCTGTATATCCCTGTCTCTATGTGTCCCTGTATCTGTGTGTCCCTGTATCTGAGTATCTCTGTATCTGTCTATTTCTGTATCTGTGTCTGTTTCTGTGTATCTCTGTATCTGTATGTCCCTGTATCTGTATGTCCCTGTATCTATGTGTCTCTGTATCTGTGTATCCCTGTATCTGTTTGTCTCTGTATCTGTGTGTCTCTGTATCTGTGTGTCCGTGTATCTGTCTATTTCTGTATCTGTGCGTCCCTGTATCGGTGTGTCTCTGTTTCTGTGTGTCCCTGTATCAGTTTATCTCTGTATCTGTGTGTCTCTGTACCTGTGTGTCTCTGTATCTGTGTGTCCCTGTATCTGTGTGTCTCTGAACCTGTGTGTCACTGTATCTGTGTCTCTGTATCTGTGTGTCTCTGTATCTGTGTGTCTCTGTACCTGTGTGTCCCTGTATCTGTGTATCTCTGTGTTTCTGTGTGTCTCTGTATTTCTAAGTTGACCCTTAGTGTCCCATGATGTGAAGGTTGGGAGGATTGGCCATGTTAACTTGCCCCAGAGATGGAGAGACAGGGACACAGGGGAGCCCGAAACGCTACAGAAACAGGAGAAAGGTTTGAAAATGGAGGAGTGTTTCTTATCCATCTATAAAAATCATCCACTCTGACAGCAGTTCCATTTCACACTCTCTGCTCAGTCCTGTGTTGGGGGGTGTTTAGTGTGGGATCAGTGTTTGCTTTTCTCAAACCGCACTGATATTCTCAACAAGGGCAAGAAGTTTCAGTCTTTAAAAATGTAAAGATTACAAACCCAAAGCAGACAGAGAATGATGAGGCCTCACACCTTCAATGTAGTAATTCCCCCAATCTTTCCTTTTGTTTCTTGCTTCCCTCCTCTGTTTGAAGTATTGGAGACGTAGAAATTATTGTAACAATTCAATCTCTCGGGACAATCTCTGTAAACAGCTTCTGGAGACAAATTGACACTTTAATCACCTGAAAAGCTGAATGTCCATTCAAACATTTCCCTCCGCATATCCTTGTAAATGTAAAGATAACTCCCATTTCCCCAAAGCAGGAAGATATGGAATGGGATCATCCTAACCTCTCTACTAAAGATATAAAGTTTCTTTTCAATAAAGTTATTTATTACTGTGTCACAAGTAGGCTTATATTAACACTGCAATGAAGTTACTGTGAAAATCCTCTCATTGCCACACTCTGGTGCCTGTTTGGGTACACTGAGGGAGAATTTAGCAGGGCCAATGTACCCTAACCAGCAAGTCTTTTAGACTGTGTGAGGAAAGCGGGGGACTCGGAGGAAACCCACGCAGACACGGGGAGGACATGCAGTCTCCGCACAGACAGTGATCCAAGCCGAGACTTGAACCCAGGTCCCTGGTGCTGTGTAGCAGCAGTGCTAATCACTGTGCCACTGTACCAGCATCCATACACACAGACACATAGATATATGCAGACCCACACACACACACACACACAAACACACACACACACCACACAACACACACACACACACACACACACACACACACACACACACACACACACACTCTCTCTCTCACACACACACTCTCCCTCACATGCAATCTCTCCCTCATACACATTCTCTCTCTGTCTCTCACACACACACATACACACTCTTACACACTCACACACACACTCTCTCACACACACACACAAACTCTCTCGCACACACACACTCTCTCTCATTCTCGCACACACACAAACTCACTCCCTCTCTCTCTCGCGCACACACACACACACACTCTCTCTCTCGCACACACACACACACTCTCTCTCTCTCTCTCTCTCTCTCGCACACACACACACACACTCTCTCGCGCACACACACACACACTCTCTCTCTCTCTCTCACACACACACACACTTTTTCTCTCACACACACACTCAGAAACACACTATCTCATTCACAGACGCAATCTCTCCCTTACACACACTATCATTCCCACATATGCAACATCTCTCTCACTCTCCCTCACACACACTAACTCTCCCTCACACACACTCACACTCTCCCTCACACATACTAACTCTCCCTCATGCGCAATCCCTTCCTCACGCACAGGTTTAGTGAGAGTGTGGAATGGAATTGAAAGAAATCAATATTAGTAAGAAAATGGGGGAATGAATGGGGTTAAAGGCTGACAAATCCCCAGGCCCTGAGAACTTCCCTTCTTATCAGTTTCTGGTCTTCAGGGGTTCTGGGGAAAAGGCAGAAGAATGGGGATGAGAAAAATATCAGCCATGATTGAATGGGGCAGCAGACTCGACGGGCCGAGTGTCCAGTTCTGCTCTGATGTCTTATGGTCTTGTAGGAATAACTAGAAGCAGAGGACATAATATCAGTGTCTCTCCCTCTCTCTCTCTCTGTATCTGTAACTCTCTCTCTCTGTCTGTACCTGTATGTGTCTCTCTCTTTCTCTGTATTTGTATCTGTGTGTGTCTCTCTCCCTCTCTGTATGTGTATCTGTGTGTGTTTGTATGTATGTGTGTGTCTCTCTCTTTTAGTATCTGTTTCTATCTCTCTTTCTCTGCAGCTGTCAGTCTCTCTCTCTCTCTATCTATCTGTTTTTCTCTCTCTGTATCTATGTTTCTCTCTCTCTCCCTCTGTGCCTGTGTGTCCTTCTATCTGTGTATCCCAGTATCTGTGTGTCCCTGTATCTATGTGTCTCTGTATCTGTGTCCCTGTAGCTGTGCATCCCTGAATTTGTGTGTCTCTGTATCTGTGTCCCTGTATCTGTGTATCCCTGAATTTGTGTGTCTCTGTATCTGTATCTCTGTATCCCTGCATCTGTGTGTCCCTGTATCTGTGTGTCCCTGTATCTGTGTGTCTCTGTAACTGTGTGTCTCTGCATCTGTGTGTCTCTGCATCAGTGTGCCCCTGTATCTGTGTCCCTGTATCTGTGTATCCCTGAATTTGTGTCTCTCTGTATCTGTATCTCTGTATCTTTTTCTCTGTATCTGTGTGTCTCTGTGTCTGTGTGTCTCTGTATCTGTGTGTCCCTGTATCTATGTGTCTCTTTATCTGTGTGTCGCTGTATCAGTTTATCTCTGTATCTGTGTGTCTCTCTATCCATCTATCTCTGTATCTGCGTGTCCCTGTAATTTTGTGTCCCTGTATCTGTGTGTCTCTGTATCTGTGTGTCTCTGTATCTGTCTATCTCTGTATCTGTGTGTCCCTGTATCTGTGTGTCTCTTTATCTCTGTGTCCCTGCATCAGTTTATCTCTGTATCTGTGTGTCCCTGTAATTTTGTGTCCCTGTATCTGTGTGTCTCTGTATCTATTTGTCACTGTATCTGTGTGCCCCTGTATCTGTGTGTCTCTGTGTCTGTGTGTCTCTGCATCTGTGTGTCTCTGCATCAGTGTGCCCCTGTATCTGTGTCCCTGTAACTGTGTATCCCTGCATCTGTGTGTCTCTGTATCTGTGTGTCCCTGTATCTATGTGTCTCTTTATCTGTGTATCCCTGCATCTGTGTGTCCCTGTATCTGTGTGTCCCTGTATCTGTTTATCTCTGTATCTGTGTGTCTCTCTATCTGTCTATCTCTGTATCTGTGTGTCCCTATATCTGTGTGTCTCTTTATCTCTGCGTCCCTGTATCAGTTTATCTCTGTATCTGTGTGTCTCTCTATCTGTCTATCTCTGTATCTGTGTGTCCCTGTAATTTTGTGTCCCTGTATCTGTGTGTCTCTGTATCTATGTGTCACTGTATCTGTGTGCCCCTGTATCTGTGTGTCTCTGTGTCTGTGTGTCTCTGTATCTGTGTGTCCCTGTATCTGTGTGTCCCTGTATCCATGCGTCCCTGTATCTCTGTATCCCTGTATCTGTGTGTCCCTGTATCTGTGTCTCCCTGTATCTGTGTTCTGTATCTATGTGTCTCTGTATCTGTGTATCCCTGTATTGGTGTGTGTCCCTGTATCTGTGTGTCTCTGTATCTGTGTAACCCTGTATCTGTGTGTCTTTGTATGTGTCTGTCTCTCTCTTTCTCTGTATTTGTATCTGTGTGTGTGTCTCTCTCCCTCTCTGTATGTGTATCTGTGTGTGTTTGTATGTATGTGTGTGTGTCTCTCTTTTAGTATCTGTTTCTATCTCTCTCTGCAGCTGTCAGTCTCTCTCTCTCTCTCTATCTATCTGTTTTTCTCTCTCTGTATCTATGTTTCTCTCTCTCTCCCTCTGTGCCTGTGTGTCCTTGTATCTGTGTATCCCTGTATCTGTGTGTCCCTGTATCTGTGTGTCTCTGTATCTGTGTCCCTGTATCTGTGTATCCCTGAATATGTGTGTCTCTGTATCAGTGTCCTTGTATCTGTGTGTCCCTGAATTTGTGTGTCTCTGTATCTGTGTGTCTCTCTATCTGTGTGTCTCTGTACCCGTGAGTCTCTGTATCTGGGTATCCCTGTATCTGTGTGTCTCTGTAACTGTGTGTCTCTGTATCAGTGTCTGTCTGTATCTGTGTATCCCTGTATCTGTGTATCCCTGAATTTGTGTGTCTCTGTATCTGTATCCCTGTATCTGTGTCTCTGTATCTGTGTATCCTTGCATCTGTGTGTCTCTGTATCTGTGTGTCCCTGTATCTGTGTGTCACTGAGTCTGTGTGTCTCTTTATCTGTGTGTCCCTGTATCAGTTTATCTCTATATCTGTGTGTCTCTGTATCTGTCTATCTCTGTATCTGTGTGTCCCTGTAATTTTGTGTCCCTGTATCTGTGTGTCCCTGTATCTGTGAGTCCCTGTATCTGTGTGTCTCTGTATCTGTGTGTCCCTGTATCTGTGTGTCCCTGTGTCTCTGTGTTCCTGTATATGTGATTCCCTGTATCTGTGTGTCCCTGTATCTGTGAGTTCCTGTATCTGTGTCTCTGTATCTGTGTGTCTCTGTATCTGTGTTTCCCTGTCTCTGTGTGTCTCTGTATCTGTGAGTCCCTGTATCTGTGTGTCTCTGTATCTGTGTGTCCCTGTATCTGTGTGTCTTTGTATGTGTGTGTCTCTTTATGTGTGTGTGTCTCTCTCTCTGTTTCTCTCTCTCTCTCTCTCTGTGTGTTTCTGTGTCTCTATCTGTGTTTCAGCCTCTCTCTCTGTATCTGTCTCTCTTGATCTCACTCACTCTGTGTTTCTATCTCTTTTTGTGTGTGCTTCTCTCTCTCTCTCTCACTTTATTTCTGTGTGTGTGTATGTTTGTGTATATGTGTCTACATTTTTCTCTATGTCTCTCTCTTTTCTGTATCTGTGTGTCTCTCTCTTTGTTCCTGTGTATCTCTGTATCTGTGCATCTATGTTCCTGTGTATCTCTGTATCTGTGTATCTATGTTTCTGTGTGTCTCTGTATCTGTGTCTCCTTCCCTCTTTTTCTCTGTTTCTGCCTCTATCTCTCTGTTGCTCTATGTTTCTGTGTGTCTCTGTGTCTGTGTGTCTCTGTATCTGTGTGTCTCAGTATCTGTGTGTCCCTGTATTTGTATGTCTCTGTATCTGTGTATCCCTGTATCTGTGTGTCTCTGCCTGTGTCTCTCCCTCTTTCTCTGTGTCTCTGACTCTCTCTCTGTGCCATTTTGTGTTCCTATGTGTCTCTGTATCTGTGTGTCTTTGGGGAGAGGCAAATCCCCAGGCCCTGAGAATTTCCCTTCTTATCAGGTTCTGGCCTTCAGGGGTTTTTTTTAGAGGAACACAGCACGGGAAACAGGCCCTTTGGCCCAACGAGCCCGCGCCGCCGTCATAACTATATAGTAGCAATTCCATTATCCTATTATAGATTTAGGTTATTCCTAATATGGAAGACTCTCACTATAGGGACAAATTGGTTCCCAATCAGCCTAAGAGCGAATTTTTGGGTTGTGGGAGGAAACCGGAGCGCCCGCAGAAAACCCACGCAACCACGGGGAGAACGCGCAAACTCCCGCAGACACCGGCCCAATTCCAAGTGTCTGCACAGCCACATCGATAGTCTCTGAGCTGTCATGGTGCCCTTCAGATGGTCCACATAAAGCACTCATTTACGACATGAAGTACCAGGCAACCCATGAATCAACATCCAAGAGCTGTACTCGCACCACCTGCCGAATGCATGCTCAATGTGGTCAAGTATGGACCGAATTACCTGTGGAAAAAAAGCCGTAGTTAAACAGTCCTACTATATCCCTCTATCTGCATACCGCTCATGTGGCTGTCCAAGAGACCCTTAAACAGCCCCAGCGTGCCTGCTCCCACCACCTTACTCGGCAGTGCATTCCACACCCCCACTACCCTTTGTGTGAAAAACTGCCCTCTAATATTCGTCTTATACATAGCCCCCCTCACCCTAAGGCCATGACCCCTCGTCCTATCCATTTCTGAAGGTGGAAAAAGTTTACCACCATTTACTCTATCTATACCCCTTATAATCTTATACACCTCTATGAGATCCCCTCTAAGCCGACGTCTTTCAAGGGAAAACAACCCCAGCCTATTTAATCGTTCCTCATAAGACAGTCCTTCCATACCAGGCAGCATCCTGGTAAACCTCCTCTGCACTCTCTCCAAGGACTCCACATCCTTCCAATAGTACGGCGACCAGAACTGGACGCAGTATTCCAAGTGAGGCCTAACCAACGTTCTATACGACTGCAACATCAAACTCCTACTCTTGTGTTCTATACCCTTTTCTATGAAAGCTAACATACTATTCGCCTTCTTTATCACCTTCTCCACCTGTGAGGACACCTTCAGAGACTTTCTGGGGAAAAGGCAGAAGAATGGGGATGAGAAAGATATCAGCCATGATTGAATGGGGCAGCAGACTCGATGGGCCGAGTGTCCAGTTCTGCTCTGATGTCTTATGGTCTTGTAGGAATAACTAGAAGCAGTGGACATAATATCAGTGTCTCTCTCTCTCTCTCTGTATCTGTATCTGTATCTCTCTCTCTCTGTCTGTATCTGTGTGTCTCTCTCCCTCTCTGTATGTGTATCTGTGATGTTTGTATGTATGTGTGTGTGTCTCTCTCTCTCTTAGTATCTGTTTCTATCTCTCTTTCTCTGTAGCTGTCAGTCTCTCTCTCTCTCTATCTATCTGTTTTTCTCTCTCTGTATCGATGTTTCTCTCTCTCTCCCTCTGTGCCTCTGTGTCCTTCTATCTGTGTATCCCTGTATCTGTGTGTCTCTGTATCTGTGTCCCTGTATCTCTGTATCCCTGCATCTGTGTGTCTCTGTATCTGTGTGTCTCTATATCCGTGTGTCTCTGTACCCGTGTGTCTCTGTATCTGTGTGTCCCTGTATCTGTGTGTCTCTGTAACTGTGTGTCTCTGTATCTGTGTGTCTCTGTATCAGTGTGTGTCTGTATCTGTGTCCCTGTATCTGTGTATCCCTGAATTTGTGTGTCTCTGTATCTCTATCTCTGTATCTGTGTATCCCTGCATCTGTGTGTCTCTCCATCTGTGTGTCTCTCTATCTGTGTGTCTCTGTATCTGTGTGTCCCTGTATCTCTGTGTCTCTTTATCTCTGTGTCCCTGTATCAGTTTATCTTTGTATCTGTGTGTCTCTGTATCTGTCTATCTCTGTATCTGTGTGTCTCTGTATCTGTGTGTCTCTTTATCTGTGTGTCCCTGTATCAGTTTATCTCTGTATCTGTGTGTCTCTGTATCTGTCTATCTCTGTATCTGTGAGTCCCTGTAATTTTGAGTGCCTTTTTGAGTGTATCTGTGTATCCTTGCATCTGTGTGTCCCTGTATCTGTGTGCCCCTGTGTCTGTGTGTCTCTCAATCCGTGTGTCTCTGTATCTGTGTGTCCCTCTATCTGTGAGTCCCTGTATCTGTGAGCCCCTGTATCTGTGTGTCTCTGTATCTGTGTTTCCTTGTATCTGTGTATCCCTGTATCTGTGTGTCTCCGTATCTGTGTGTCCCTGTATCTGTATATCCCTGTATCTGTGTGTCTCTGTATCTGTGTGTCTTTGTATGTGTGTGTCTCTGTATGTGTCTCTCTCTCTCTGTTTCTGAGTCTATCTGTATCTGTGAGTCCCTGTATCTGTGTGTCCCTGTGTCTGTGTGTCTCTGTATTTGTGTGTCTCTGTATCTGTGTGCCCCTGTATCTGTGAGTCCCTGTATCTGTGTGTCTCTGTATCTGTGAGTCCCTGTATCTGTGAGTCCCTGTATCTGTGTGACTCTGTATCTGTGTTTCTCTGTGTCTGTGTGTCTCTGTATCTGTGAGTCCCTGTATCCGTGTGTCTCTGGGTCTGTATGTCCCTGTATCTCTGTGTCTGCATGTCTCTGTATCTGTGAGTCCCTGCATCTGTGTTTCCCTGTGTCTGTGTGTCTCTGTATCTGTATAACTCTGTATCTGTGTTTCCCTGTGTCTGTGTGTCTCTGTATCTGTGTAACTCTGTATCTGTGTTTCTCTGTATCTGTGTGTCTCCCTTTATCTGTGAGTCCCTATATCTGTGTATCCCTGTATGTGTGTGTCTCTGTATCTGTGTGTCTCTGTATATGTATGTCCCTGTATCTGTGAGCCCCTGTATCTGTGTGTCTCTGTATCTGTGTTTCCCTGTATCTGTGTGTCTCCGTATCTGTGTGTCCCTGTATCTGTATATCCCTGTATCTGTGTGTCTCTGTATCTGTGTGTCTTTGTATGTGTGTGTCTCTGTATGTGTCTCTCTCTCTCTGTTTCTGACTCTCTCTCTCTGTATGTCTGTTGCTGTGTCTCTATCTGTGTTTCAGCCTCTCTCTCTGTATCTGTCTCTCTTGATCTCACTCACTCTGTGTTTCTATCTCTTTTTGTGTGTGCGTCTCTCTCTCTCTCTCACTTTATTTCTGTGTGTGTGTGTATGTTTGTGTATATGTGTCTACATTTTTCTCTATTTCTCTCTCTCTCTTTCTGTATCTGTGTGTCTCTCTCTTTGTTCCTGTGTATCTCTGTATCTGTGTATCTATGTTTCTGTGTGCCTCTGTTTCTGTGTGTCTCTGTATCTGTGTGTCCCTGTAAGTGTGTATCTGTATCTGTGTGTCTTTGGGGAGAGGCAAATCCCCAGGCCCTGAGAATTTCCCTTCTTATCAGGTTCTGGCCTTCAGGGGTTCTGGGGAAAAGGCAGAAGAATGGGGATGAGAAAAATATCAGCCATGATTGAATGGGGCAGCAGACTCGATGGGCCGAGTGTCCAGTTCTGCTCTGATGTCTTATGGTCTTGTAGGAATAACTAGAAGCAGAGGACATAATATGACTGTCTCTCTCTCTCTCTCTCTCTGTATCTGTATCTCTCCCTCTCACTGTATTTGTATCTGTATCTCTCCCTGTATCTGTCTCTCTGTATCTGTATCTGTGTGTCTGTGTCTCTCTCTGATTCTGTATCTATATCTGTTTGTCTGTCTCTCTTTCTCTCTCTTTGTGTGTTCCTCTCTCTCTGTCTGTGTCTCTCTCTCTCTCTCTATCTGTATCTGTGTGTGTATGTGTCCCTCTTCCTCTCTCTTTCTGCCTCTCTTCTCTGTCACTCTGTGTTTCTGTGCGTCTCTGTATCTGTCTCTCTCTCTCCCTGTTTCTCTGTGTTTCTGCCTCTCTCTCTCTCTCTCTGTGTCTCTGTGTCTGTGTGTCTCTGTGTACCTGTGTGTTTCTGTGTTCCTGTGCCTCTGTGTTTCTGTGTATCCCTGTATTTCTAAGTTGCCCCTCAGTGTCCCATGATGTGAATGTTGGGAGGATTGGCCATGTTAACTTGCCCCAGAGATGGAGAGACAGGGAGACAGGGGAGCCCGAAACGCTACAGAAACAGGAGAAAGGTTTGAAAATGGAGGAGTGTTTCTTATCCATCTATAAAAATCATCCACTCTGACAATCTCTCCCGCATAAGAATCTCTCTCACACACACACACACTCTCTCACACTCACACAATCTCTCTCTCCCACTCGCAATCTCTCCCTCACACACACTCTCTCCCTCACACACACTCTCTCCCTCACATGCAATGTTTCCCTCACATGCAATCTCTCCCTCATACACATTCTCTCTCTCTCTCTCTCTCTCTCTCACACACGCACACACACACTTTCTCTCTCACACACACACAAACTCTCTCCCTCACACTGACACACTCTCTCTCTCTTGCACACACACATAATCTGTCCCTCTCTCTCTCTCTCTCTCTCTCGCACACACACACACTCTCTCTCTCTCTCACACACACACACAAACACACTTTCTCTTTCACACACACACACTCAGAAACACACTATCTCTCCTTCACACACGCAATCTCTCCCTTACACACACTATCTTTCCCTCATACGCAACCTCCCTCTCCCTCTCCCTCACACACACACTCACACTCTCCCTCACACTCTCCCCACACACACACACACTCTCCCTCACACACACTCACACTCTCCCTCACACACACTCACACTGTCCCTCACACACATACACACACTCTCCCTCACGCACACAGACACACACTCTCTCTCTCTCACACAGACACACACACTCTCTCTCGCACACACACACCCTCTCTCACTCGCACACACACACTCTCTCTCTCTCTCTCGCACACACACACACTGTCTCTCTCTCTCACACACATACAAACACACACACACACACACTCTTTCTCTCTCTCTCGCACACACACACACTCTCTCACTCTCTCTCTCGCTGTCTCTCTCACACACACACACACATAAACTCAGTGTATCACTGTATCTGTGTGTCTCTGTATCTGTGTCCCTGTATCTGTGTATCCCTGAATTTGTGTGTCTCTGTATCTGTATCTTTGTATCCCTGCATCTGTTTCTCTCTGTATCTGTGTGTCTTTATATCTGTGTGTCTCTGTACCCGTGAGTCTCTGTACTGGGTGTCTCTATAACTGTCTATCTATGTAACTATGTGTCTCTGTATCTGTGTGTCTCTGTATCAGTGTCTGTCTGTATCTGTGTCCCTGGAGCTGTGTATCCCTGAATTTGTGAGTCTCTGTATCTGTATCTCTGTATCTGTGTCTCTGCATCTGTGTATCACTGCATCTGTGTATCCCTGCATCTGTGTGTCTCTGTATCTGTGTGTCCCTGTATCTGTGTGTCCCTGAATCTGTGTCTCTTTATCTGTGTGTCCCTGTATCAGTTTATATCTATATGTGTGTGCCTCTGTATCTATCTATCTCTGTATCTGTGTGTCCCCGTAATTTTGTGTCCCTGTATCTGTGTGTCCTTGCATCAGTTTATCTCTGTATCTGTGTGTCTCTGTATCTGTTTATCTCTGTATCTGTGTGTCCCTGTAATTTTGTGTCCCTGTATGTGTGTGTCCCTGTATCCGTGTGTCCCTGTATCTGTGTGTCTCTGTACCTGTGGATCTCTATATCTGTGTGTCTCTGTATCTGTGTATCCCTGTTTCTGTGTGTCCCTGTGTCTGTGTGTCTATGTATCTGTGTTTCCCTGTATCTGTGTGTCTCTGTATCTGTGTATCTCTGTATCTGTGTGTCTCTGTATCTGTGTGTCTCTGTATTGGTATGTCCCTGTATCTTTGTATCTCTGTATCTGTGTGTCTCTCTATCTGTGTGTCTCTGCCTGTGTCTCTCCCTCTTTCTCTGTGTCTCTGACTTTCTCTCTGTGCCATTTCGTGTTCCTATGTGTCTCTACATGTGTCTTTGGGGAGAGGCAAATCCCCAGGCCCTGAGAATTTCCCTTCTTATCAGGTTCTGGCCTTCAGGGGTTCTGGGGAAAAGTCTCTGTCTCGCACGCACATACACACTCTCTCTCTCAATCACACACACGCACACACACACGCACACACACACTCTCTCTCTCTCTCTCTCGCACGCACACACACTCTCTCTCTCGCACACACACACACACACACACACTCTCTCTCTCACATGCACACACACACACACACTCTCCTGCACACACACACTCTCTCTCTCGCACACCACACACTCTCTCGCACACACAAACTCCCTCTTTCTCGCACGCACACACACACTGTCTCTCTCTCACACACACACACACACACACACTCTCTCTCTCTCGCACGCACACACACTCTCTACATCTATCTTTCCCTCATACGTAACCTCTCTCTCACTCTCCCTCACACACACACACACACTCTCCCTCACACACAAACACTCTCCCTCACACACACTCTCACTCTCCCTCACACACACTCACACTCTCCCTCACACACATACACACACTCTCCCTCACACACAATATCTCTCCCTCACACACAATCCTTTCCTCATGCGCAACCCCTTCCTCACGCACAAGTTTAGTGAGAGTGTGGAATGGAATTGAAGGAAATCAATATTAGTAAGAAAATGGGGGAATGAATGGGGTTAAAGGCTGACAAATCCCCAGGCCCTGAGAATTTCCCTTCTTATCAGGTTCTGGCCTTCAGGGGTTCTGGAGAAAAGGCAGAAGAATGGGGATGAGAAAAATATCAGCCATGATTGAATGGGGCAGCAGACTCGATGGGCTGAGTGTCCAGTTCTGCTCTGATGTCCTATGGTCTTGCAGGAATAAGTAGAAGCAGAGGACATAACATCAGTGTCTCTCTCTCTCTCTGTATCTGTATCTCTCTCTCTCTCTCTCTGTATCTGTGTGTGTCTCTCTCCCTCTCTGTATGTGTATCTGTGTGTGTTTGTATGTATGTGTGTGTCTCTCTCTCTCGAAGTATCTGTTTCTATATCTCCTTCTCTGTAGCTGTCAGTCTCTCTCTCTCTCTATCTATCTGTTTTTCTCTCTCTGTATCTATGTTTCTCTCTCCCTCTGTGCCTGTGTGTCCTTGTATCTGTGTATTCCTGTATCTGTGTGTCTCTGTATCTGTGTCCCTGTATCTGTGTGTCTCTGTATTAGTGTGTGTCTGTATCTGTGTCCCTGTATCTGTGCATCCCTGAATTTGTGTGTCTCTGTATCTGTGTCCCTGTATCTGTGCATCCCTGAATTTGTGTGTCTCTGTATCTGTGTCCCTGTATCTGTGTATCCCTGAATTTGTGTGTCTCTGTATCTGTATCTCTGTATCACTGCAGCTGTGTGTCTCTGTATCTGTGTGTCTTTATATCAGTGTGTCTCTGTACCCGTGAGTCTCTGTATCTGGGTGTCTCTATAACTGTGTCTCTATGTATCTGTGTGTCTCTGTATCTGTATCTCTGTATCTGTGTCTTTGCATCTGTGTATCCCTGCATCTGTGTATCCCTGCATCTGTGTGTCTCTGTATCTGTGTGTCCCTGTATCTGTGTCCCTGAATCTGTGTGTCTCTGTATAAGTTTATCTCTATATCTGTGTCTCTGTGTCTATCTATCTCTGTATCTGTGTCCCCGTAATTTTGTGTTCCTGTATCTGTGTGTCCCTGCATCAGTTTATCTCAATATCTGTGTGTCTCTGTGTCTATCTATCTCTGTATCTGTGTCCCTGTAATTTTGTGTCCCTGTATCTGTGTGTCCCTGCAACAGTTTATCTCTATATCTGTGTGTCTCTGTATCTATCTATCTCTGTATCTGTGTGTCCCTGTATTTTTGTGTCTCTGTATCTGTGTGTCCCTGTACCTGTGAGTCCCTGAACCTATGTGTCTCTGTATCTGTGTAAACCTGTATCTGTGTTTCCCTGTGTCTGTGTGTCTCTGTATTTGTGTGTCTCTGTATCTGTGTATCCCTGTATCTGTGTGTCTCTGTATCTGTGTGTCTCTGTATCTGTATGTCCCTGTATCTGTGTGTCTTTGAATATGTGTGTCTCTTTATTTGTGTGTCTCTCTCTCTGTTTCTGTCTCTCTCTCTCTCTGTATGTCTGTTTCTGTGTCTCTATCTGTTTTTCTGCCACTCTCTGTGTCTCCCTCCCTCTTCTTCTCTGTTTCTGCCTCTCTCTCTCTGTTGCTCTGTGTTTCTCTGTGTCTCTGTATCTGTGTGTCCCTGTATCAGTTTATCTCTGTATCTGTGTGTCTCTGTATCTGTGTGTCCCTGTATCAGTTTATCTCTGTATCTGTGTGTCTCTGTTTCTGTGTGTCCCTGCATCTGTGTGTGTCTGTATCTGTGTGCCCCTGTATCTGAGTGTCTCTGTATCTGTGTATCCTGTATCTGTGTGTCTCTGCCTGCGTCTCTCCCTCTTTCTCTGTGTCTCTGACTCTCTCTCTGTGCCATTTTGTGTTCCTATGTGTCTCTGTACCTGTGTGTCTTTGTTGAGAGGCAAATCCCCAGGCCCTGAGAATTTCCCTTCTTATCAGGTTGTGGCCTTCAGGGGTTCTGGGGAAAAGGCAGAAGAATGGGGATGAGAAAAATATCAGCCATGATTGAATGGGGCAGCAGACTCGATGGGCCGAGTGTCCAGTTCTGCTCTGAAGTTTTATGGTCTTGTCGGAATAACTAGAAGCAGAGGACATAATATCAGTGTCTCTCTCTCTCTGTATCTCTCCCTGTATCTGTATCCTTCTCTCTCTGTCTGTATCTGTGTGTGTGTGTCTCTCTCTCTCTCTCTCTATTTGTATCTGTGTATCTCTCTCCCTCTCTGTAGGTGTATCTGTGTGTGTTTGTGTGTATGCATGTCTCTCTCTCTCTCTCTCTGTATCTGTCTGTGTCTCTCTCTCTCTCTCTCTCTCTGTATCTGTCTGTCTCTCTCTCTCTCTTTGTGTATCTCTGCGTTCCTCTCTCTGTGTCTGTGTGTGTGTCTCTCTCTCTTTATCTGTCTGTATGTGTGTGTGTCTCTCTCTCTCTCCCTCGCTCTCTCTCTGTTCTCCATGTCTCTCTCTCTGTCTCTCTCTGTCTCTCTCTCCCTGTCTGTATGTCTCTCTTTTTCTCTCTGTGTCTCTGCCTCTCTCTCTCTCTCTGTCACTCTGTCATCTCTCTCTGTCTGTCTGTCTCTCTCTCTCTCCCTATCTCTCTCTCTCTCTCTCCATTTCTGTCTGTCTGTCTCTCTTTGTCACTCTGTCTCTCAGTCTCTCTGTTCCCCATGTCTCTCTTTCTGTCTCTTTCTGTCTGTCTGTCTGTCTGTCTCTCTCTGTCTCTCCCTGAGTTTTCCCTCTCTCTCTGTCTCTTTGTTTTCTGGCTATGTTTCTCTCCATCTTTTATCTCTTTCTGTCTTTCTCCCTCTGTCTTTCTCTCTCTCTCTCTCTCTCTTTCCGTCTGTGTGTGTCTGTGTGTGTGTGTGTTTGTGTGTGTGTGTGTGCGTGCGCATGTTTGTGTGTGTCTCTCTCTGTCTGTCTCTCTGTCTCCCTCCCTCTCTCTATCTCTCACTCTCTCTGTATCTCTCTGTCTCTCTCTCTCTGTCTGTGTGTGCATCTCTCACTTTGTTTCTCTCTCTGACTCTGTGTTTCTCACTCTTTCTGTCTTTCTATCTTTCTCTCTATCTCTCTCTCTTCGTCCGTGTGTGTGTGTGTGTGTGTCTGTTTCTCTCTTTCGCTCTGTGTCTCTCTCTCTGACTCTGTGTGTGTGTGTGTTTATGATTATGTTTGTATGTATGTCTGTGTGTGTGTGTCTCTCTCTCTTTATATGTGTGTGTGTGTGTCTCTCTCTCTCTGTCTGTCTCTCTCTCTTTGTGTATCTCTGCGTTCCTCTCTCTGTGTCTGTGTCTCTCTCTCTTTATATGTGTGTGTGTCTCTCTCTCTCTCTCGCTCTCTCTCTGTTCTCCATGTCTCTCTCTCTCTCTGTCTGTCTCTCTCTCCCTGTCTGTATGTCTCTCTTTTTCTCTCTGTGTCTCTGCCTCTCTCTCTCTCTCTGGCTGTCACTCTGTCATCTCTCTCTGTCTCTCTTTCTCTCTCCCTATCTATCTCTCTCTCTTTCCATTTCTATCTGTCTGTCTCTCTTTGTCACTCTCTCTCTCTGTCTCTCTGTTCCCCGTGTCTCTCTCTCTCTGTCTCTTTCTGTCTGTCTGTCTGTCTCTCTCTGTCTCTCCCTGAGTTTTCCCTCTCTCTCTGTCTCTTTGTTTTCTGGTTATGTTTCTCTCCATCTTTTATCTCTCTCTGTCTTTCTCTCTCTGTCTTTCTCTCTCTCTATCTCTCTCTTTCCATCTGTGTGTGTCTGTGTGTGTGTGTGTGCGTGCGCATGTTTGTGTGTGTCTCTCTCTGTCTGTCTCTCTGTCTCCCTCCCTCTCTCTCTCTATCTCTCACTCTCTCTGTATCTCTCTGTCTCTCTGTCTCTCTCTGTCTCTCTGTGCATCTCTCACTTTGTTTCTCTGACTCTGTGTTTCTCACTCTTTCTGTCTTTCTATCTTTCTCTCTATCTCTCTCTCTTCGTCCGTGTGTGTGTGTGTGTGTCTGTTTCTCTCTTTCGCTCTGTGTCTCTGTTTGTGACTCTGTGTGTGTGTTTATGATTATGTTTGTATGTATGTCTGTGTGTGTGTGTGTCTCTCTCTCTGTCTCTCCGTCTGTGTGTGTCTCTCTCTCTGTCTCTCCGTCTGTGGGTATCTCTCTCTCTGTCTCTCCATATGTGTTTCTCTCTGTCTTTGTGTGTGTGTGTGTGTGTGTGTGTCTTTCTGTCTCCCTGCCTCTCTCTGTTTCTGTATCTCTACCTGTTTGTCTCTCTCTGCCTTTGTGTCTCTCTATGTCTCTGTCTCCCTCTCTCTCACTGTATTTGTCTGGGTGTGTGTGTCTCTCTCTATTTCTCTGTGTGTGTGTCTCTCTCTCTCTATCTGTCTGTGTCTCTCTCTCTCTCTGTCTCTGTTTCTTTCTCTCTTTCTCTATAGCTGTCAGTCTCTCTCTCTCTCTATTTATCTGTTTTTCTCTCTCTGTATTGATGTTTCTCTTTCTCTCCCTCTGTATCTCTGTGACCTTGTATCTGAGTATCTCAGTTTCTGTGTGTCTCTGTATCTGTGTGTCCCTGTACCTGCGTGTCTCTGTATCTGTGTGTCTCTGTATCTGTGTGTCTCTGTATCTGTGTGTCCCTGTATCAGTTCATCTCTGTACCTTTGTTCCCTGTATCTGTGTGTCCCTCTGTCTGTGTATCACTGTATCTGTGTGTCCCTGTATCTGTGTGTCCCTGTATCTGAGTATCTCTCTATCTGTGTGTCCCAGTAAGTGTCTATCTCTGTATCTGTATGTCCCTGTATCAGTTTATATCCGTATCTGTGTGTCCCTGTAAGTGTCTATCTCTGTATCTGTGTCTCTGTATCTGTATGTCTCTGTATCTGTGTATCTGTATCTGTGTATCCCTGTAACTGTCAGTCTCTGTATCCGTGTGTCCCTCTATCTGTATGCCTCTGTATCTGTGTCTCTGTATCTGTGTATCCCTGTAACTGTCAGTCTCTATATCCGTGTGTCCCTGTATCTTTGTGTCTCTGTTACTGTGCCCCTGTATCTGTGTCTCTGTACCTGTGTGTCTCTGTATCTGTGTCTCTGTATCTGTGTGTCTCTGTATCTGTGTGTCTCTGTACCTGTGTGTCCCTGTATCTGTGTGTCCCTGTATCTGTGTGTCTCTGTACCTGTGTGTCCCTGTATCTGTGTGTCTCTGTATCTGTGTGTCTCTGTACCTGTGTGTCCCTGTATCTGTGTGTCTCTGTATCTGTGTGTCCCTGTATCTGTGTGTCTCTGTACCTGTGTGTCTCTGTATCTGTGTGTCCCTGTACCTGTGTGTCCCTGTATCTGTGTATCTCTGTGTTTCTGTGTGTCTCTGTATTTCTAAGTTGCCCCTTAGTGTCCCATGATGTGAAGATTGGGAGGATTGGCCATGTTAACTTGCCCCAGAGATGGAGAGACAGGGACACAGGGGAGCCCGAAACGCTACAGAAACAGGAGAAAGGTTTGAAAATGGAGGAGTGTTTCTTATCCATCTATAAAAATCATCCACTCTGACAGCAGTTCCATTTCACACTCTCTGCTCAGTCCTGTGTTGGGGGGTGTTTAGTGTGGGATCAGTGTTTGCTTTTCTCAAACCGCACTGATATTCTCAACAAGGGCAAGAAGTTTCAGTCTTTAAAAATGTAAAGATTACAAACCCAAAGCAGACAGAGAATGATGAGGCCTCACACCTTCAATGTAGTAATTCCCCCAATCTTTCCTTTTGTTTCTTGCTTCCCTCCTCTGTTTGAAGTATTGGAGACGTAGAAATTATTGTAACAATTCAATCTCTCGGGACAATCTCTGTAAACAGCTTCTGGAGACAAATTGACACTTTAATCACCTGAAAAGCTGAATGTCCATTCAAACATTTCCCTCCGCATATCCTTGTAAATGTAAAGATAACTCCCATTTCCCCAAAGCAGGAAGATATGGAATGGGATCATCCTAACCTCTCTACTAAAGATATAAAGTTTCTTTTCAATAAAGATTATTTATTACTGTGTCACAAGTAGGCTTATATTAACACTGCAATGAAGTTACTGTGAAAATCCTCTCATTGCCACACTCTGGTGCCTGTTTGGGTACACTGAGGGAGAATTTAGCAGGGCCAATGTACCCTGACCAGCAAGTCTTTTAGACTGTGTGAGGAAAGCGGGGGACTCGGAGGAAACCCATGCAGACACGGGGAGGACATGCAGTCTCCGCACAGACAGTGATCCAAGCCGAGACTTGAACCCAGGTCCCTGGTGCTGTGTAGCAGCAGTGCTAATCACTGTGCCACTGTACCAGCATCCATACACACAGACACATAGATATATGCAGACCCACACACACACACACACACACACACACACACACAGACACACAGACACACACACACACACACTCTCACACACACACACACACACATACACACTCTCTCTCTCTCTCACACACACACACACACAGACACACTCTCTCTCTCACACACACTCTCTCCCTCACATGCAATCTCTCCCTCATACACATTCTCTCTCTGTCTCTCACACACACACATACACTCTCTTACACACTCACACACACACTCTCTCACACACACACACAAACTCTCTCGCACACACACACTCTCTCTCATTCTCGCACACACACAAACTCACTCCCTCTCTCTCTCGCACACACACACACACACACACTCTCTCTCTCTCGCGCACACACACACACACACACACACACACACACACTCTCTCGCGCACACACACACACACTCTCTCTCTCTCTCACACACACACACACACTTTTTCTCTCACACACACACTCAGAAACACACTATCTCATTCACAGACGCAATCTCTCCCTTACACACACTATCATTCCCACATATGCAACATCTCTCTCACTCTCCCTCACACACACACACTCTCCCTCACACACACTCACACTCTCCCTCACACATACTAACTCTCCCTCATACGCAATCCCTTCCTCACGCACAGGTTTAGTGAGAGTGTGGAATGGAATTGAAAGAAATCAATATTAGTAAGAAAATGGGGGAATGAATGGGGTTAAAGGCTGACAAATCCCCAGGCCCTGAGAACTTCCCTTCTTATCAGGTTCTGGTCTTCAGGGGTTCTGGGGAAAAGGCAGAAGAATGGGGATGAGAAAAATATCAGCCATGATTGAATGGGGCAGCAGACTCGACGGGCCGAGTGTCCAGTTCTGCTCTGATGTCTTTTGGTCTTGTAGGAATAACTAGAAGCAGAGGACATAATATCAGTGTCTCTCCCTCTCTCTCTCTCTGTATCTGTAACTCTCTCTCTCTGTCTGTACCTGTATGTGTCTCTCTCTTTCTCTGTATTTGTATCTGTGTGTGTCTCTCTCCCTCTCTGTATGTGTATCTGTGTGTGTTTGTATGTATGTGTGTGTCTCTCTCTTTTAGTATCTGTTTCTATCTCTCTCTGCAGCTGTCAGTCTCTCTCTCTCTCTATCTATCTGTTTTTCTCTCTCTGTATCTATGTTTCTCTCTCTCTCCCTCTGTGCCTGTGTGTCCTTCTATCTGTGTATCCCAGTATCTGTGTGTCCCTGTATCTGTGTGTCTCTGTATCTGTGTCCCTGTAGCTGTGCATCCCTGAATTTGTGTGTCTCTGTATCTGTGTCCCTGTATCTGTGTATCCCTGAATTTGTGTGTCTCTGTATCTGTATCTCTGTATCCCTGCATCTGTGTGTCCCTGTATCTGTGTGTCCCTGTATCTGTGTGTCTCTGTAACTGTGTGTCTCTGTAACTGTGTGTCTCTGCATCTGTGTGTCTCTGCATCAGTGTGCCCCTGTATCTGTGTCCCTGTATCTGTGTATCCCTGAATTTGTGTCTCTCTGTATCTGTATCTCTGTATCTTTTTCTCTGTATCTGTGTGTCTCTGTGTCTGTGTGTCTCTGTATCTGTGTGTCCCTGTATCTATGTGTCTCTTTATCTGTGTGTCGCTGTATCAGTTTATCTCTGTATCTGTGTCTCTCTATCCATCTATCTCTGTATCTGCGTGTCCCTGTAATTTTGTGTCCCTGTATCTGTGTGTCTCTGTATCTGTGTGTCTCTGTATCTGTCTATCTCTGTATCTGTGTGTCCCTGTATCTGTGTGTCTCTTTATCCCTGTGTCCCTGCATCAGTTTATCTCTGTATCTGTGTGTCCCTGTATCTGTGTGTCTCTTTATCTCTGTGTCCCTGCATCAGTTTATCTCTGTATCTGTGTGTCCCTGTAATTTTGTGTCCCTGTATCTGTGTGTCTCTGTATCTATGTGTCACTGTATCTGTGTGCCCCTGTATCTGTGTGTCTCTGTGTCTGTGTGTCTCTGCATCTGTGTGTCTCTGCATCAGTGTGCCCCTGTATCTGTGTCCCTGTATCTGTGTATCCCTGCATCTGTGTGTCTCTGTATCTGTGTGTCCCTGTATCTGTGTGTCTCTGTATCTGTGTGTCTCTGCATCTGTGTGTCCCTGTATCTGTGTCCCTGTAGTCTCTTTATCTGTGTGTCCCTGTATCAGTTTATCTCTGTATCTGTGTGTCTCTGTATCTGTGTATCTCTGTATCTGTGTGTCCCTGTAATTTTGTGTCCCTGTATCTGTGTGTCTCTGTATCTGTGTGTCACTGTATCTGTGTGCCCCTGTATCTGTGTGTCTCTGTGTCTGTGTGTCCCTGTATCTGTGTGTCCCTGTATCTGTGTGTCCCTGTATCTATGTGTCCCTGTATCTGTGTATCCCTGTATCTGTGTGTCCCTGTATCTGTGTGTCCCTGTATCTGTGTGTCTCTGTATCTGTGTTTCTCTGTATCTGTGTATCTCTGTATCTGTGTGTCCCTGTATCTGTGTGTCTCTGTATCTGTGTGTCCCTGTATCTGTGTGTCTTTGTATGTGTGTGTCTCTTTTTTGTGTGTGTTTGTTCTGTGTTTGTGTCTCTCTCTCTCTCTGTGTGTTTCTGTGTGTGTTTGTTGTTGTGTGTGTGTCTCTCTTTTAGTTGTGTTTCTATCTCTTTGTGTGCTTCTGTCTCTCTCTCTCTCTTTATTTTGTGTTTTTGTTGTTTGTGTTATGTTTCTTTTTTTCTCTTGTGTCTGTGTTTTCTGTATCTGTGTGTCTCTGTCTTTGTTCCTGTGTGTCTCTGTATCTGTGCATCTGTGTTCCTGTGTGTCTCTGTATCTGTGTCTTGTTTCTGTGTGTCTCTGTATTTGTGTGTCTCTTTTTCTGTGTTTCTCTCTATCTCTCTGTTGTCTTGTTTCTGTGTTCTCTGTATCTGTGTGTCTCTGTATCTGTGTGTCTCTGTATTTGTGTGTGTCTGTATCTGTGTATCCCTGTATCTGTGTCTGTGTCTCTGTATCTGTTTATCTTTGTATCTGTGTGTCTCTGTATCTGTGTGTCTCTGTATCTGTGTGTCCTGTGTCTGTGTGTCTCTTTATCTGTGTGTCCCTGTATCAGTTTATCTCTGTATCTGTGTGTCTCTGTATCTGTGTATCTCTGTATCTGTGTGTCCCTGTATTTTTGTGTCCCTGTATCTGTGTGTCTCTGTATCTGTGTGTCCCTGTATCTGTGTGTCTCTGTATCTGTGTGTCCCTGTATCTGTGTGTCCCTGTTTGTGGTTTGTTTGTGTTTGTTTTGTGTTTGTTTGTGTGTTTTGTTGTGTGTGTTTTTTGTGTGTGTTTTTTTGTTTTGTGTTTTTTGTTGTGTTTTGTGTTTTTGTGTTTGTTTTTGTTTGTTTTTGTTTTTGTGTTTTTTTTTTTGTGTGTGGTTTTTTTTTTTTTTTGTGTGTGTGTTGTTTGTGTTTGTGTTTTTTTTTGTGTTTTTTTTTTTTTTTTTTTTTTTTTTTTTTTTTTTTTTTTTTTTTTTTTTTTTTTTTTTTTTTTTTTTTTTTTGTTTGTGTGTTTTTTTGTTTGTGTTTTGTTTGTGTTTTGTTTGTGTTTTGTTTGTGTTTTGTTTTGTGTGTTTGTATCTGTGTCTCCTTCCCTCTTTTTCTCTGTTTCTGCCTCTTTCTCTCTGTTGCTCTATGTTTCTGTGTCTCTCTGTATCTGTGTGTCTCTGTATCTGTGAGTCCCTGTATTTGTATGTCTCTGTATCTGTGTATCCCTGTATCTGTGTGTCTCTGCCTGTGTCTCTCCCTCTTTCTCTGTGTCTCTGACTCTCTCTCTGTGCCATTTTGTGTTCCTATGTGTCTCTGTATCTGTGTGTCTTTGGGGAGAGGCAAATCCCCAGGCCCTGAGAATTTCCCTTCTTATCAGGTTCTGGCCTTCAGGGGTTTTTTTTAGAGGAACACAGCACGGGAAACAGGCCCTTTGGCCCAACGAGCCCGCGCCGCCGTCATAACTATATAGTAGCAATTCCATTATCCTATTATAGATTTAGGTTTTATAGATTAGGTTATTCCTAATATGGAAGACTCTCACTGTAGGGACAAATTGGTTCCCAATCAGCCTAAGAGCGAATTTTTGGGTTGTGGGAGGAAACCGGAGCGCCCGCAGAAAACCCACGCAACCACGGGGAGAACGCGCAAACTCCCGCAGACACCGGCCCAATTCCAAGTGTCTGCACAGCCACATCGATAGTCTCTGAGCTGTCATGGTGCCCTTCAGATGGTCCACAAAAAGCACTCATTTACGACATGAAGTACCAGGCAACCCATGAATCAACATCCAAGAGCTGTCCTCGCACCACCTGCCGAATGCATGCTCCTTGTCGGTCAAGTATGGACCGAATTACCTGTGGAAAAAAAGCCGTAGTTAAACAGTCCTACTATATCCCTCTATCTGCATACCGCTCATGTGGCTGTCCAAGAGACCCTTAAACAGCCCCAGCGTGCCTGCTCCCACCACCTTACTCGGCAGTGCATTCCACACCCCCACTACCCTTTGTGTGAAAAACTGCCCTCTAATATTCGTCTTATACATAGCCCCCCTCACCCTAAGGCCATGACCCCTCGTCCTATCCATTTCTGAAGGTGGGAAAAGTTTACCACCATTTACTCTATCTATACCCCTTATAATCTTATACACCTCTATGAGATCCCCTCTAAGCCGACGTCTTTCAAGGGAAAACAACCCCAGCCTATTTAATCGTTCCTCATAAGACAGTCCTTCCATACCAGGCAGCATCCTGGTAAACCTCCTCTGCACTCTCTCCAAGGACTCCACATCCTTCCAATAGTACGGCGACCAGAACTGGACGCAGTATTCCAAGTGAGGCCTAACCAACGTTCTATACGACTGCAACATCAAACTCCTACTCTTGTGTTCTATACCCTTTTCTATGAAAGCTAACATACTATTCGCCTTCTTTATCACCTTCTCCACCTGTGAGGACACCTTCAGAGACTTTCTGGGGAAAAGGCAGAAGAATGGGGATGAGAAAGATATCAGCCATGATTGAATGGGGCAGCAGACTCGATGGGCCGAGTGTCCAGTTCTGCTCTGATGTCTTATGGTCTTGTAGGAATAACTAGAAGCAGTGGACATAATATCAGTGTCTCTCTCTCTCTCTGTATCTGTATCTGTATCTCTCTCTCTCTGTCTGTATCTGTGTGTCTCTCTCCCTCTCTGTATGTGTATCTGTGATGTTTGTATGTATGTGTGTGTGTCTCTCTCTCTCTTAGTATCTGTTTCTATCTCTCTTTCTCTGTAGCTGTCAGTCTCTCTCTCTCTATCTATCTGTTTTTCTCTCTCTGTATCGATGTTTCTCTCTCTCTCCCTCTGTGCCTCTGTGTCCTTCTATCTGTGTATCCCTGTATCTGTGTCTGTGTATCTGTGTCCCTGTATCTCTGTATCCCTGCATCTGTGTGTCTCTGTATCTGTGTGTCTCTATATCCGTGTGTCTCTGTACCCGTGTGTCTCTGTATCTGTGTGTCCCTGTATCTGTGTGACTCTGTAACTGTGTGTCTCTGTGTCTGTGTGTCTCTGTATCAGTGTGTGTCTGTATCTGTGTCCCTGTATCTGTGTATCCCTGAATTTGTGTGTCTCTGTATCTCTATCTCTGTATCTGTGTATCCCTGCATCTGTGTGTCTCTCCATCTGTGTGTCTCTCCATCTGTGTGTCTCTCTATCTGTGTGTCTCTGTATCTGTGTGTCCCTGTATCTCTGTGTCTCTTTATCTCTGTGTCCCTGTATCAGTTTATCTTTGTATCTGTGTGTCTCTGTATCTGTCTATCTCTGTATCTGTGTGTCTCTGTATCTGTGTGTCTCTTTATCTGTGTGTCCCTGTATCAGTTTATCTCTGTATCTGTGTGTCTCTGTATCTGTCTATCTCTGTATCTGTGAGTCCCTGTAATTTTGAGTGCCTTTTTGAGTGTATCTGTGTATCCTTGCATCTGTGTGTCCCTGTATCTGTGTGCCCCTGTGTCTGTGTGTCTCTCAATCCGTGTGTCTCTGTATCTGTGTGTCCCTCTATCTGTGAGTCCCTGTATCTGTGAGCCCCTGTATCTGTGTGTCTCTGTATCTGTGTTTCCTTGTATCTGTGTATCCCTGTATCTGTGTGTCTCCGTATCTGTGTGTCCCTGTATCTGTATATCCCTGTATCTGTGTGTCTCTGTATCTGTGTGTCTTTGTATGTGTGTGTCTCTGTTGTGTCTCTCTCTCTCTGTTTCTGAGTCTATCTGTATCTGTGAGTCCCTGTATCTGTGTGTCCCTGTGTCTGTGTGTCTCTGTATTTGTGTGTCTCTGTATCTGTGTGCCCCTGTATCTGTGAGTCCCTGTATCTGTGTGTCTCTGTATCTGTGAGTCCCTGTATCTGTGAGTCCCTGTATCTGTGTGACTCTGTATCTGTGTTTCTCTGTGTCTGTGTGTCTCTGTATCTGTGAGTCCCTGTATCCGTGTGTCTATGGGTCTGTATGTCCCTGTATCTCTGTGTCTGTATGTCTCTGTATCTGTGAGTCCCTGCATCTGTGTTTCCCTGTGGCTGTGTGTCTCTGTATCTGTGAGTCCCTGCATCTGTGTTTCCCTGTGTCTGTGTGTCTCTGTATCTGTATAACTCTGTATCTGTGTTTCCCTGTGTCTGTGTGTCTCTGTATCTGTGTAACTCTGTATCTGTGTTTCTCTGTATCTGTGTGTCTCCCTTTATCTGTGAGTCCCTATATCTGTGTATCCCTGTATGTGTGTGTCTCTGTATCTGTGTGTCTCTGTATATGTATGTCCCTGTATCTGTGTGCCCCTGTATCTGTGTGTCTCTGTATCTGTGTTTCCCTGTATCTGTGTGTCTCCGTATCTGTGTGTCCCTGTATCTGTATATCCCTGTATCTGTGTGTCTCTGTATCTGTGTGTCTTTGTATGTGTGTGTCTCTGTATGTGTCTCTCTCTCTCTGTTTCTGACTCTCTCTCTCTGTATGTCTGTTGCTGTGTCTCTATCTGTGTTTCAGCCTCTCTCTCTGTATCTGTCTCTCTTGATCTCACTCACTCTGTGTTTCTATCTCTTTTTGTGTGTGCGTCTCTCTCTCTCTCTCACTTTATTTCTGTGTGTGTGTGTATGTTTGTGTATATGTGTCTACATTTTTCTCTATTTCTCTCTCTCTCTTTCTGTATCTGTGTGTCTCTCTCTTTGTTCCTGTGTATCTCTGTATCTGTGTATCTATGTTTCTGTGTGCCTCTGTTTCTGTGTGTCTCTGTATCTGTGTGTCCCTGTAAGTGTGTATCTGTATCTGTGTGTCTTTGGGGAGAGGCAAATCCCCAGGCCCTGAGAATTTCCCTTCTTATCAGGTTCTGGCCTTCAGGGGTTCTGGGGAAAAGGCAGAAGAATGGGGATGAGAAAAATATCAGCCATGATTGAATGGGGCAGCAGACTCGATGGGCCGAGTGTCCAGTTCTGCTCTGATGTCTTATGGTCTTGTAGGAATAACTAGAAGCAGAGGACATAATATGACTGTCTCTCTCTCTCTCTCTCTGTATCTGTATCTCTCCCTCTCACTGTATTTGTATCTGTATCTCTCCCTGTATCTGTCTCTCTGTATCTGTATCTGTGTGTCTGTGTCTCTCTCTGATTCTGTATCTATATCTGTTTGTCTGTCTCTCTTTCTCTCTCTTTGTGTGTTCCTCTCTCTCTGTCTGTGTCTCTCTCTCTCTCTCTATCTGTATCTGTGTGTGTATGTGTCCCTCTTCCTCTCTCTTTCTGCCTCTCTTCTCTGTCACTCTGTGTTTCTGTGCGTCTCTGTATCTGTCTCTCTCTCTCTCCCTGTTTCTCTGTGTTTCTGCCTCTCTCTCTCTCTCTCTGTGTCTCTGTGTCTGTGTGTCTCTGTGTACCTGTGTGTTTCTGTGTTCCTGTGCCTCTGTGTTTCTGTGTATCCCTGTATTTCTAAGTTGCCCCTCAGTGTCCCATGATGTGAATGTTGGGAGGATTGGCCATGTTAACTTGCCCCAGAGATGGAGAGACAGGGTGACAGGGGAGCCCGAAACGCTACAGAAACAGGAGAAAGGTTTGAAAATGGAGCAGTGTTTCTTATCCATCTATAAAAATCATCCACTCTGACAATCTCTCCCGCATAAGAATCTCTCTCACACACACACACACACACTCTCTCACACTCACACAATCTCTCTCTCCCACTCGCAATCTCTCCCTCACACACACTCTCTCCCTCACACACACTCTCTCCCTCACATGCAATGTTTCCCTCACATGCAATCTCTCCCTCATACACATTCTCTCTCTCTCTCTCTCTCACACACGCACACACACACTTTCTCTCTCACACACACACAAACTCTCTCCCTCACACTGACACACTCTCTCTCTCTTGCACACACACATAATCTGTCCCTCTCTCTCTCTCTCGCACACACACACACTCTCTCTCTCTCTCACACACACACACAAACACACTTTCTCTTTCACACACACACACTCAGAAACACACTATCTCTCCTTCACACACGCAATCTCTCCCTTACACACACTATCTTTCCCTCATACGCAACCTCCCTCTCCCTCTCCCTCACACACACACTCACACTCTCCCTCACACACACACACACACTCTCCCTCACACACACTCACACTCTCCCTCACACACACTCACACTGTCCCTCACACACATACACACACTCTCCCTCACGCACACAGACACACACTCTCTCTCTCTCACACAGACACACACACTCTCTCTCGCACACACACACCCTCTCTCACTCGCACACACACACTCTCTCTCTCTCTCTCGCACACACACACACTGTCTCTCTCTCTCACACACATACAAACACACACACACACACACTCTTTCTCTCTCTCTCGCACACACACACACTCTCTCACTCTCTCTCTCGCTGTCTCTCTCACACACACACACACATAAACTCAGTGTATCACTGTATCTGTGTGTCTCTGTATCTGTGTCCCTGTATCTGTGTATCCCTGAATTTGTGTGTCTCTGTATCTGTATCTTTGTATCCCTGCATCTGTTTCTCTCTGTATCTGTGTGTCTTTATATCTGTGTGTCTCTGTACCCGTGAGTCTCTGTACTGGGTGTCTCTATAACTGTCTATCTATGTAACTATGTGTCTCTGTATCTGTGTGTCTCTGTATCAGTGTCTGTCTGTATCTGTGTCCCTGGAGCTGTGTATCCCTGAATTTGTGAGTCTCTGTATCTGTATCTCTGTATCTCTGTATCTGTGTTCTGCATCTGTGTATCACTGCATCTGTGTATCCCTGCATCTGTGTGTCTCTGTATCTGTGTGTCCCCGTATCTGTGTGTCCCTGAATCTGTGTCTCTTTATCTGTGTGTCCCTGTATCAGTTTATATCTATATGTGTGTGCCTCTGTATCTATCTATCTCTGTATCTGTGTGTCCCCGTAATTTTGTGTCCCTGTATCTGTGTGTCCTTGCATCAGTTTATCTCTGTATCTGTGTGTCTCTGTATCTGTTTATCTCTGTATCTGTGTGTCCCTGTAATTTTGTGTCCCTGTATGTGTGTGTCCCTGTATCCGTGTGTCCCTGTATCTGTGTGTCTCTGTACCTGTGGATCTCTATATCTGTGTGTCTCTGTATCTGTGTATCCCTGTTTCTGTGTGTCCCTGTGTCTGTGTGTCTATGTATCTGTGTTTCCCTGTATCTGTGTGTCTCTGTATCTGTGTATCTCTGTATCTGTGTGTCTCTGTATCTGTGTGTCTCTGTATTGGTGTGTCCCTGTATCTTTGTATCTCTGTATCTGTGTGTCTCTCTATCTGTGTGTCTCTGCCTGTGTCTCTCCCTCTTTCTCTGTGTCTCTGACTTTCTCTCTGTGCCATTTCGTGTTCCTATGTGTCTCTACATGTGTCTTTGGGGAGAGGCAAATCCCCAGGCCCTGAGAATTTCCCTTCTTATCAGGTTCTGGCCTTCAGGGGTTCTGGGGAAAAGGCAGAAGAATGGGGATGAGAAAAATATCAGCCATGGTTGAATGGGGCAGCAGACTCGATAGGCCGAGTGTCCAGTTCTGCTCTGATGTCCTATGGTCTTGTAGGAATAACTAGAAGCAGAGGACATAATATCAGTGTCTCTCTCTCTCTCTCTCTCTGTATCTGTATCTCTCTCTCTCTGTCTGTATCTGTGTGTGTCTCTCTCCCTCTCTGTATGTGTATCTGTGTGTGTTTGTATGTATGTGTGTGTCTCTCTCTCTTAGTACCTGTTTCTATATCTCCTTCTCTGTAGCTGTCAGTCTCTCTCTCTCTCTATCTATCTGTTTTTCTCTCTCTGTATCAATGTTTCTCTCTCTCTCTCTCTGTGCCTGTGTGTCCTTGTATCTGTGTGTCCCTGTATCTGTGTGTCTCTGTATCTGTGTGTCTCTGTATCTGTGTCCCTGTATCTGTGTATCCCTGAATTTGTGTGTCTCTGTATCTGTATCTTTGTATCCCTGCATCTGTGTGTCTCGGTATCTGTGTGTCTTTGTATCTGTGTGTCTCTGTACCCGTGTGTCTCTGTATCTGTGTGTCTCTGTATCAGTGTGTGTATGTACCTGTATCCCTGGATCTGTGTATCCCTGATTTTGTGTGTCTTTGTATCTGAATCTCTGTATCTGTGTCTCTGCATCTGTGTATCACTGCATCTGTGTATCCCTGCATCTGTGTGTCTCTGTATCTGTGTGTCTCTATATCTGTGTGCCCCTGTATCTGTGTGTCCCTGTATCTGTGTGTCCCTGAATCTGTGTGTCTCTTTATCTGTGTGTCCCTGTATCAGTTTATCTCTATATCTGTGTGTCTCTGTATCTATCTATCTCTGTATCTGTGTGTCCCCGTAATTTTGTGTCCCTGTATGTGTGTGTCCCTGCATCAGTTTATCTCTGTATCTGTGCGTCTCTGTATCTGTCTATCTCTGTATCTGTGTGTCCCTGTAATTTTGTGTCCCTGTATCTGTGTGTCCCTGTATCTATGTGTCCCTGTATCTGTGTGTCTCTGTATCTGTGTATCCCTGTATCTGTGTGTCCCTGTGTCTGTGTGTCTCTGTATCTGTGAGTCCCTGTATCGGTGTTTCCCTGTGTCTGTGTTTCTCTGTATCTGTGTGTCCCTGTACCTGTGTGTCCCTGTGTCTGTGTGTCTCTGTATCTGTGAGTCCCTGTATTTGTGTGTCTCTGTATCTGTGTATCCCTGTTTCTGTGAGTCCATGTGTCTGTGTGTTTCTGTATCTGTGAGTCACTGTATCTGTGTTTCCCTGTGTCTGTGTGTCTCTGTATTTGTGTGTCTCTGTATCTGTGTGCCCCTGTATCTGTGAGTCCCTGTATCTGTGTGTCTCTGTATCTGTGTATCCCTGTTTCTGTGTGTCCCTGTGTCCGTGTGTCTCTGTATCTGTGTGTCCCTGTATCTGTGTGTCCCTGTGTCTGTGTGTCTCTGTATCTGTGAGTCCCTGTATCTGTGTTTCCCTGTGTCTGTGTGTCTCTGTATCTGTGTGCCCCTGTATCTGTGAGTCCCTGTATCTGTGTATCCCTGTTTCTGTGTGTCCCTGTGTCCGTGTGTCTCTGTGTCTGTGAGTCCCTGTATCTGTGTTTCCCTGTGTCTGTGTGTCTCTGTATCTCTGAGTCCCTGTATCCTTGTGTCTCTGCATCTGTGTGTCTCGGCCTATGTCTCCCCCTGTTTCTCTGTGTCTCTGACTCTATCTCTGTGCCATTTTGTGTTCCTATATGTCTCTGTACCTGTGTGTCTTTGGGGAGAGGCAAATCCCCAGGCTCTGAGAATTTCCCTTCTTATCAGGTTCTGGCCTTCAGGGGTTTTGTGGAAAAGACAGACGAATGGGGATGAGAAAAATATCAGCCATGATTGAATGGGGCAGCAGACTCGATGGGCCGAGTGTCCAGTTCTGCTCTGATGTCTTGCGGTCTTGTAGGAATAACTCGAAGCAGAGGACATAATATCAGTGTCTCTCTCTCTCTCTCTGTATCTGTATCTCTCTCTGTCTGTATCTGTATGTGTCTCTCTCTCTCTGTGTGTCTGTATCTCTCTCTCTGTCTGTATCTGTGTGTCTCTCTGTCTTTCTCTGTATGTGTATCTGTGTGTGTTTGTATGTATGTGTGTGTGTCTCTCTCTTAGTATCTGTTTCTATCTCTCTTTCTCTGTATTTGTATCTATGTGTGTCTCTCTCCCTCTCTGAAGGTGTATCTGTGTGTGTTTGTGTGTATGCATGTGTGTGTGTGTCTCTCTCTGTATCTGTCTGTCTGTCTGTCTCTCTTTGTGTATCTCTGCGTTCCTCTCTCTGTGTCTGTGTGTGTGTGTGTCCCTTTCTCTCTTTATCTGTGTGTATGTGTGTGTGTGTCTTTCTCTCTCTCTGTCTCTCTCTCTGTCTCTCTCTCTCGCTGTCTGTATGTCTCTCTTTTTCTCTCTGTGTCTCTGCCTCTCTCTCTCTCTTGTCTCTCTGTCATCTCTCTCTGTCTCTCTCTCTCTCTCTCCCTATCTGTCTCTCTCTCTCTCTCCATTTCTGTCTGTCTGTCTCTCTTTGTCACTCTCTCTCTCAGTCTCTCTGTTCCCCGTGTCTCTCTCTCTCTCTGTCTCTCCCTGAGTTTTCCCTCTCTCTCTCTCTCTGTCTTTGTTTTCTGGCTATGTTTCTCTCCATCTTTTATCTCTCTCTGTCTTTCTCTCTCTGTCTTTCTCTCTCTCTCTCTCTTTCCGTGTGTGTGTGTGTGTGTGTGTTTGTGTGTGTCTCTCTCTGTCTGTCTCTCTGTCTCCCTCCCTCTCTCTCTCTATCTCTCACTCTCTCTGTATCTCTCTGTCTTTCTCTCTCTCTCTCTCTCTCTTTCCGTGTGTGTGTTTTTTTGTGTGTGTGTGTGTGTGTGTGCACATGTTTGTGGGTGTCTCTCTCTGTGTGTCTCTCTGTCTCCCTCCCTCTCTCTCTCTATCTCTCACTCTCTCTGTATCTTTCTGTCTGTTTGTCTCTCTCTCTGTCTGTGTGTGCATCTCTCACTTTGTTTCTCTCTCTGACTCTGTGTTTCTCACTCTTTCTGTCTTTCTATCTTTCTCTCTATCTCTCTCCCTTCGTCCGTGTGTGTGTGTGTGTGTGTGTCTCTCTCTCTTTCGCTGTGTCTCTGTCTCTGACTCTGCGTGTGTGTGTGTTTATGATTACGTTTGTATGTATGTCTCTGTGTGTGTGTGTCTCTCTCTCTCTCCGTCTGTGTGTATCTCTCTCTCTGTCTCTCCATATGTGTTTCTCTTTGTCTTTGTGTGTGTGTGTGTGTGTGTGTGTGTGTGTGTGTGTGTCTGTGTGTGTGTGTGTGTCTTTCTGTCTCCCTGCCTCTCTGTCTTTCTGTATCTCTGCCTGTCTGTCTCTCTCTGCCTTTCTGTCTCTCTATGTCTCTGTCTCCTTCTCTCTCACTGTATTTGTCTCAGTGTGTGTGTCTCTCTCTATTTCTCTGAGTGTGTGTCTCTCTCTCTATCTCTCTGTGTATCTCTCTGTCTCTCTTTCTATCTCTCTTTCTCTATAGCTGTCAGTCTCTTTCTCTCTCTATTTATCTGTTTTTCTCTCTCTGTATCAATATTTCTCTTTCTCTCCCTCTGTATCTGTGTGTCCTTCTATCTGAGTATCTCAGCATTTGTGTGTCTCTGTATCTGTGTGTCTCTGTACTTGTGTGTCCCTGTGTCTGTGTATCCCTGTCTCTATGTGTCCCTGTATCTGTGTGTCCCTGTATCTGAGTATCTCTGTATCTGTCTATTTCTGTATCTGTGTCTCTGTATCTGTGTCTCTGTTTCTGTGTGTCCCTGTATCTGTATGTCCCTGTATCTATGTGTCTCTGTATCTGTGTGTCTCTGTATCTGTGTATCCTTGTATCTGTTTGTCTCTGTATCTGTGTGTCCCCATATCAGTTTATCTCTCTATGTGTGTGTGCCTATAAGTGTCTATCTCTGTATCTGTGTCTTTGTACATGTGTGTCTCTGTATCTGTGTGTCCCTGTATCTGTCTATTTCTGTACCTGTGCGTCCCTGTATCTGTGTGTCTCTGTATCTGTTTGCCCCTGTATCTGTCTATCTCTGTATCTGTGTGTCCCTGTATCTGTGTCTCTCTATCTGTATGTCTCTGTATCTGTGTGTCTCTGTACCTGTGTGTCCCTGTATCTGTGTGACTCTCTGTATCTGTGTGTCTCTGTACCTGTGTGTCCCTGTACCTGTGTATCTCTGTGTTTCTGTGTGTCTCTGTATTTCTAAGTTGCCCCTTAGTGTCCCATGATGTGAAGGTTGGGAGGATTGGCCATGTTAACTTGCCCCAGAGATGGAGAGACAGGGACACAGGGGAGCCCGAAACGCTACAGAAACAGGAGAAAGGTTTGAAAATGGAGGAGTGTTTCTTATCCGTCATTTAGCAGGGCCAATGTACCCTAACCAGCATGTCTTTTAGACTGTGCGAGGAAAGCGGGGGACTCGGAGGAAACCCAGGCAGACACGGGGAGGACATGCAGACTCTGCACAGACAGTGATCCAAGCCGAGACTTGAACCCAGGTCCCTGTGTAGCACCAGTGCTAATCACTGTGCCACTGTACCAGCATCCATACACACAGACACATAGATATATGCAGACCCACACACTCACACACACATAGACACACACACACACACACACACACACACACACACACACACACACACACACACACACACACACACACACACACACACACACACACACACACTCACACACACTCACACACACACACACACACACACTCACATACACTCTCCCTCACACAAGCAATCTCTGCGTTACACGCAATCTGTCCCTCACACGCAATCTCTCCGTCACACACACTCTCTCACACACACTCACATACACACTCTCTCTCTCTATCACACATTCTCCCTCTCTCTATCACACACTCTCTCTCTCACACACACTCACACACAATCTCTCTCTCCCTAATACACTCTCTCTCTCTCATTCACACACATGCACATACACACACTCACACTGTCCCTCACAGAAACTATCTCTCCCTCACACGTAATCTCTCCCTCACATACACTCTTGGCTTACACACACACACGCACGCACGCACACACACACACACACACACACACGCACACACACACGCACACACACTCTCTCCCTCACATGCACTCTCTCCATGATGTGCAATCTCTCCCTCATACACATTCTCTCTCTCTCTCTCACACACACACACACTTACACACTCACACACACACACTCTCTCTCACACACACACACAAACTCTCTCGCACACACACTCTCTCACTCTCGTACACACACTCTCCATCTCTCCCTCTCACACACACACACACACTCTCTCTCTCTCTCCCTCCCTCACACACACTCTCTCTCTCACACACACTCTCTCTCCCCCCTCACACACACTCTCTCCCTCACATGCAATCTCTCCCTCACATGCAATCTCTCCCTCATACACATTCTCTCTCTCTCTCACACACACACACACAGACACACTCTCACACACACACACACACACACAGACACACTCTCACACACACACACACACACAAACTCTCTCGCACACAGACACTCTCTCTCTCACTCTTGCACACACACACTCTCTCCATCTCTCTCTCTCTCACACACGCACTCTCTCTCTCTCTCTCACACACACACACATACACACTCTCTCGCGCACACACACACACTCTCTCTCTCGTGCACACACACACACACACAAACTCTCTCGCACACAGACACTCTCTCTCACTCTTGCACACACATACTCTCTCCATCTCTCTCTCTCTCGCACACACACAGACACACTCTCTCTCTCTCTCACACACACACACACACACACACACTCTCTCTCTCTCTCTCACACACACACACATACACACTCTCTCGCGCACACACACACACTCAGAAACACACTATCTCTCCTTCACACACGCAATCTCTCCCTTACACACACTATCTTTCCCTCATATTCAACCTCCCTCTCACTCTACCTCACACACACTAAATCTCCCTCACACACACTTTCCCTCTCCCTCACACACACACACACACTCTCCCTCACACACACACACGTACTCTCCCTCACACATACACTCACACTCTCCCTCACACACACGAACTCTCCCTCATGCGCAATCCCTTCCTCACGCACAAGTTTAGTGAGAGTGCGGAATGGAATTGAAGGAAATCAATATTAGTAAGAAAATGGGGGAATGAATGGGGTTAAAGGCTGAGAAATTCCCAGGCCCTGAGAATTTCCCTTCTTATCAGGTTCTGGCCTTCAGGGGTTCTGGGGAAAAGGCAGAAGAATGGGGATGAGAAAAATATCAGCCATGATTGAATGGGGCAGCAGACTCGATGGGCCGAGTGTCCAGTTCTGCTCTGATGTCCTATGGTCTTGTAGGAATAACTAGAAGCAGAGGACATAATATCAGTGTCTGTCTCTCTCTCTCTGTCTGTATCTGTATGTGTCTCTCTCTTTCTCTGTATTTGTATGTGTGTGTCTCTCTCCCTCTCTGTATGTGTATCTGTGTGTGTTTGTATGCATGTGTGTGTCTCTCTCTCTTAGTATGTGTTTCTATATCTCCT
The DNA here is from genome assembly GCA_024679065.1 of Sphyrna mokarran. Classification (NCBI taxonomy): domain Eukaryota; kingdom Metazoa; phylum Chordata; class Chondrichthyes; order Carcharhiniformes; family Carcharhinidae; genus Sphyrna; species Sphyrna mokarran. Next base: position 33,401 of record JAGIQG010000140.1, on the reverse strand, counting down.
TCTCTGTAGCTGTCAGTCTCTCTGTCTATCTGTCTGTTTTTCTGTCTCTGTATCTATGTTTCTCTCTCTCTCCCTCTGTGCCTGTGTGTCCTTGTATCTGTGTATCCCTGTATATTTGTGTCTCTGTATCTGTGTCCCTGTATCTGTGTATCTCTGAATTTGTGTATCTCTGCATCTATATCTCTGTATCCCTGCATCTGTGTGTCTCTCTATCTTTGTGTCTCTATATCTATGTTTCTCTGTACCCGTGAGTCTCTGTGTCTGTGTGTCCCTGTATCTGTGTGTCTCTGTAACTGTGTGTCTCTGTAATTCTGTGTCTCTGTATCTGTGTGTCTCTGTATCAGCGTGTGTCTGTGTCTGTGTCCCTGTATCTGTGTATCCCTGAATTTGTGTGTCTCTGTGTCTGTATCTCTGTATCTGTGTATCCCTGCATCTGTGTGTCTCTCCATCTGTGTGTCTCAATATCTGTGTGTCTCTGTATCTGTGTGTCCCTGCATCTATGTGTCTCTTTATCTGTGTGTCCCTGTATCAGTTTATCTCTGTATCTGTGTGTCTCTGTATCTGTCTATCTCTGTATCTGGGTGTCCCTGTATCTGTGTCTCTCAGTATCTGTGTGTCTCTGTAGATGTGTGTGTTTGTATCTGTGTGTCCCTGTATCTGTGTGTCTCTGTATCTCTGTGTCCCTGTATCTGTGTGTCCCTGTATCTGTGTGTCTCTGTATCTGTGTGTCCCTGTATCTGCGTGTCCCTGTATCTGTGTGTCTCTGTATCTGTGTGTCTCTGTGTTTCTGTGTGTCTCTGTACCTGTGTGTCTCTGTATCTGTGTGTCTCTGTACCTGTGTGCCCCTGTACCTGTGTGTCTCTGTGTTTCTGTGTGTCTCTGTATTTCTAAGTTGCCCCTTAGTGTCCCATGATGTGAAGGTTGGGAGGATTGGCCATGTTAACTTGCCCCAGAGATGGAGAGACAGGGACACAGGGGAGCCCGAAACACTACAGAAACAGGAGAAAGGTTTGAAAATGGAGGAGTGTTTCTTATCCATCTATAAAAATCATCCACTCTGACAATCTCTCCCGCATACGAATCCCTCTCTCTCTCACACACACACACACTTACACACTCACACACACACACACAGACACACTCTCACACACAGACACACACACAAACTCTCTCGCACACACACTCTCTCTCACTCTTGCACACACACACTCCCTCCATCTCTCTCTCTCACACACACATACTCTCTCCATCTCTCTCTCTCTCGCACACACACACACACACACTCACACTCTCTCTCTCTTACACACACACACACACTCTCTCACGTGCGCGCACACACACACACTCTCTCTCTCTCACACACACACACTCAGAAACACACTATCTCTCCTTCACACACGCAATCACACTATCTTTCCCTCATATTCAACCTCTCTCTCACTCTCCCTCACACACACTAAATCTCCCTCACACACACTCTCACTGTCCCTCACACACACACACACACTCTCCCTCACACACACTCACACTCTCCCTCACACATACAAACTCTCCCTCATGCGCAATCCCTTCCTCACGCACAACTTTAGTGAGAGTGCGGAATGGAATTGAAGGAAATCAATATTAGTAAGAAAATGGGGGAATGAATGGGGTTAAAGGCTGACAAATCCCCAGGCCCTGAGAATTTCCCTTCTTATCAGGTTCTGGCCTTCAGGGGTTCTGGGGAAAAGGCAGAAGAATGGGGATGAGAAAAATATCAGCCATGATTGAATGGGGCAGCAGACTCGATGGGCCGAGTGTCCAGTTCTGCTCTTATGTCTTATGGTCTTGTAGGAATAACTAGAAGCAGAGGACATAATATCAGTGTCTCTCTCTCTCTCTGTATCTGTATCTGTATCTCTCTCTCTCTGTCTGTATCTGTGTGTGTTTCTCTCCCTCTCAGTATGTGTATCTGTGTGTGTTTGTATGTATGTGTGTGTCTCTCTCTCTCTTAGTATCTGTTTCTATCTCTCCTCTGTAGCTGTCAGTCTCTCTCTCTCTCTATATTTATATCTGTTTTTCTCTCTCTGTATCTATGTTTCTCTCTCTCTCCCTCTGTGCCTGTGTGTCCTTGTATCTGTGTATCCCTGTATCAGTGTGTCCCTGTATCTGTGTATCTCTGTATCTGTGTATCCCTGAATTTGTGTGTCTCTGTATCTGTGTCCCTGTATCTGTGTATCCCTGAATTTGTGTGACTCTGTATCTGTATCTGTGTATCTCTGCATCTGTGTGTCTCTGTATCTGTGTGTCTTTATATCTGTGTGTCTCTGTACCCGTGAGTCTCTGTATCTGGGTGTCTCTATAACTGTGTGTCTTTGTAACTGTGCGTCTCTGTATCAGTGTGTCTCTGTATCAGTGTGTGTCTGTATCTGTGTCCCTGTATCTGTGTATCCCTGAATTTGTGTGTCTCTGTATCTGTATCCCTGCATCTGTGTATCCCTGCATCTTTGTGTCTCTGTATCTGTGTGTCTCTATATCTGTGTGCCCCTGTATCTGTGTGCCCCTGTATCTGTGTGTCTCTTTATCTGTGTGTCCCTGTATCAGTTTATCTCTATATCTGTGTGTCTCTGTATCTATCTATCTCTGTATCTGTGTGTCCCCATAATTTTGTGTCCCTGTATCTGTGTGTCCCTGCATCAGTTTATCTCTGTATCTGTGTGTCTCTGTATCAGTCTATCTCTGCATCTGTGTGTCCCTGTAATTTTGTGTCCCTCTATTTGTGTGGCAAATCCCCAAAGACACACAGTGTCTGTATCTGTGTGTGTGTCTCTCTCTCTCTCTCTCTATTTGTATCTGTGTGTCTCTCTCCCTCTCTGTAGGTATATCTGTGTGTGTTTGTGTGTATGCATGTGTGTGTGTGTCTCTCTCTCTCTGTATCTGTCTGTGTGTGTGTCTCTCTCTCTCTCTCTGTATCTGTCTCTCTCTCTCTCTCTTTGTGTATCTCTGCGTTCCTCTCTCTGTGTCTGTGTGTGTCTCTCTCTCTCTTTATCTGTGTGTATGTGTGTGTGTGTGTCTCTCTCTCTCTCGCTCTCTCTCTGTTCTCCATGTCTCTCTCTCTCTCTGTCTCTCTCTCCCTGTCTGTATGTCTCTCTTTTACTCTCTGTGTCTCTGCCTCTCTCTCTCTCTGTCACTCTGTCATCTCTCTCTGTCTCTCTCTCTCTCTCTCTCTCTCTCCCTTTCTGTCTCTCTCTCTCTCCATTTCTGTCTGTATGTCTGTCTCTCTCCGTCTCTCCCTGAGTTTTCCCTCTCTCTCTCTCGCTGTCTCATTGTTTTCTGGCTATGTTTCTCTCCATCTTTTATCTCTCTCTGTCTTTCCCTCTCTCTCTCTCTCTTTCCGTGTGTGTGTGTCTGTGTGTGTGTGTGTTTGTGTGTGTGTGTGTGCGTGCGCATGTTTGTGGGTGTCTCTCTCTGTCTGTCTCTCTGTCTCCCTCCCTCTCTCTCTCTATCTCTCACTCTCTCTGTATCTCTCTGTCTCTCTGTCTCTCTCTCTGTGCATCTCTCACTTTGTTTCTCTCTCTGACTCTGTGTTTCTCACTCTTTCTGTCTTTCTATCTTTCTTTCTATCTCTCTCTCTTCGTCTGTGTGTGTGTGTGTGTGTGTGTGTGTGTGTGTGTGTGTGTGTGTGTGTGTGTGTGTGTGTGTGGTCTTTCTGTCTCCCTGCCTCTCTCTCTTTCTGTATCTCTGCCTGTCTGTCTCTCTCTGCCTTTCTGTCTCTCTATGTGTCTGTCTCCCTCTCTCTCACTGTATTTGTCTGGGTGTGTGTGTCTCTCTCTATTTCCATCTCTGTGTGTCTCTCTCTCTATCTGTCTGTGTCTCTCTCTCTCTCTGTTTCTATCTCTCTTTCTCTATAGCTGTCAGTCTCTTTCTCTCTCTATTTATCTGTTTTTCTCTCTCTGTATCGATGTTTCTCTTTCTCTCCCTCTGTATCTGTGTGTCCTTGTATCTGTGTGTCTCTGTATCTGTGTGTCTCTGTATCTGTGTGTCTCTGTATCTGTGTGTCCTTGTATGTCAGTATCTCAGTATCTGTGTGTCTCTGTATCTGTGTGTCCCTGTATCAGTTTATCTCTGTATCTGTGTGTCCCTGTGTCTGTGTATCCCTGTATCTGTCTATTTCTGTATCTGTGTCTCTGTTTCTGTATATCTCTGTATCTGCATGTCCCTGTATCTGTATGTCCCTGTACCTGTATGTCTCTGTATCTGTGTATCCCTGTATCTGTTTGTCTCTGTATCTGTGTGTCCCGATATCAGTTTATCTCTCTATCTGTGTGTCCCTGTAAGTGTCTATCTCTGTATCTGTGTGTCCCTGTATCTGTCTATTTCTGTTTCTGTGCGTCCCTGTATCTGTGTGTCTTTGTATCTGTGTGTCCCTGTATCTCTCTATCTCTGTATCTGTGTGTCCCTGTATCAGTTTATCTCTGTATCTGTGTGTCCCTGTAAGTGTCTATGTCTGTATCTGTATGTCTCTGTATCTGAGTGTCTCCGAATCTGTGTATCCCTGTATCTGTGTGTCTCTTTTTCTGTGTGTCTCTATATCTGTGTGTCCCTGTTTCTGTGTGTCCCTGTATCTGTGAGTCCCTATATCTGTGTGTCCCTGTTTCTGTGTGTCCCTGTATCTGTGTATCCCTGTATCTGTGTTTCTCTGTATCTGTGTGTCTCTGTATCTATGTGTCCCTTTATCTGCGTATCCCTGTATCTGTCTGTCTTTGTATGCATGTGTCTCTTTATGTGTCTCTCCCTCTCTCTGTTTCTCACTCTCTCTCTGTATGTCTGTTTCTGTGTCTCTATCTGTGTTTCAGCCTCTCTCTCTATATCTGTCTCTCTTGATCTCACTCACTCTGTGTTTCTATCTCTTTTTGTGTGTGCGTCTCTCTCTCTCTCTCACTTTATTTCTGTGTGTGTGTGTGTATGTTTGTGTATATGTGTCTACATTTTTCTCTATCTCTCTCTCTCTCTTTCTGTATCTGTGTGTGTCTCTCTCTTTGTTCCTGTGTATCTCTGTATCTGTGTATCTATGTTTCTGTGCCTGTGTGTCTCTGTATCTGTGTCTCCCTCCCTCTTTTTCTCTGTTTCTGCCTCTCTCTCTCTGTTGCTCTATGTTTCTGTGTGTCTCTGTATCTGTGTGTCTCTGTATCTGTGTGTCCCTGTAAGTGTGTATCTGTATCTGTGTGTTTCTGCCTGCGTCTCTCCCTCTTTCTCTGTGTCTCTGACTCTCTCTCTGTGCCATTTTGTGTTCCTATGTGTCTCTGTATCTGTGTGTCTTTGGGGAGAGGCAAATCCCCAGGCCCTGAGAATTTCCCTTCTTATCAGGTTCTGGCCTTCAGGGGTTAGAACATAGAACATAGAACATAGAACAATACAGCACAGAACAGGCCCTTCGGCCTTCGATGTTGTGCCGACCAAAATAAAAGCAATGCCCCTCCAAAACTAAACCATTCCCTTCTCTTCCATATACTTATCAACTAACCTCTTAAACGCCACCAAACTTGGCGCATCTGCAACAGCTGCAGGCAGGGCATTCCACTCCCTAATCACTCTTTGAGTAAAGAAACTCTTTGGTTCTGGGGAAAAGGCAGAAGAGTGGGGATGAGAAAAATATCAGCCATGATTGAATGGGGCAACAGACTCGATGGGCCGGGTGTCCAGTTCTGCTCTGATGTCTTATGGTCTTGTAGGAATAACTAGAAGCAGAGGACATAATATCAGTGTCTCTGTCTCTCTTTCTATGTACGTATCTGTATCTCTCTCTCTCTCTCTCTCTTTATATATCTGTGTGTTCCTCTCTCTGTATCTGTGTCTCACTGTCTGTGTCTCTCTCTCTCTTTGTCTCTATCTCTGTCTCTCTCTGTCTCTCTCACTGTCTCTCTGTATCTCTCTCTTTCTGTGTCTCTCTCTCTCCCTCTCTCTGTCTTTTTATCTCTCTCTGTCTCTGTCTCTCTCTGTATATGTGTCTTTGTATTTTTTATCTCTATGTCTCTCTCTCTTTCTGTATCTGTGTGTCTCTCTCTGTTCCTGTGTATCTCTGTATCTGTGTATCTATGTTTCTGTATGCCTCTGTGCCTGTGTGTCTCTGTATCTGTGTATCGATGCTTCTGTGTGCCTCTGTGCCTGTGTGTCTCTGTATCTGTGTATCGATGTTTCTGTGTGCCTCTGTGCCTGTGTGTCTCTGTATCTGTGTCTCCCTCCCTCTTTTTCTCTGTTTCTGCCTTTCTCTTTCTATTGCTCTGTGTTTCTGTGTGTCTCTGTGTCCGTGTGACCCTGTATCTGTGTGTCTCTGTATCCGTGTGTCCCTGTATCTGTGTGTCTCTGTATCTGTGTGTCCCTGTAAGTGTGTATCAGTATCTGTGTGTCTTTGGGGAGAGGCAAGTCCCCAGGCCCTGAGAATTTCCCTTCTTATCAGGTTCTGGCCTTCAGGGGTTCTGGGGAAAAGGCAGAAGAATGGGGATGAGAAAAATATCAGCCATGATTGAATGGGGCAGCAGACTCGATGGGCCGGGTGTCCAGTTCTGCTCTGATGTCTTATGGTCTTGTAGGAATAACTAGAAGCAGAGGACATAATATCAATGTCTCTCTCTCTCTCTCTCTCTGTATTTGTATCTCTCCCTCTCGCTGTATTTGTATCTGTATCTCTTCCTGTATCTGTCTCTCTCTCTCTCTGTATCTGTATCTGTGTGTCTGTGTCTCTCTCTGATTCTGTATCTATATCTGTTTGTCTCTCTCTCTCTCTCTTTGTGTGTTCCTCTCTCTCTGTGTCTGTGTCTCTCTCTCTCTCTATCTGTATGTGTGTGTGTATGTGTCCCTCTTCCTCTCTGTTTCTGCCTCTCTTTTCTGTCACTCTGTGTTTCTGTGCGTCTCTGTATCTGTCTCTCTCTCTCCCTGTTTCTCTGTGTTTCTCTCTCTCTCTCTGTGTCTCTCTCTCTGTGTGTCTCTGTACCTGTGTGTCCCTGTATCTGCGTATCTCTGTGTACCTGTGTGTCTCTGTATCTGTGTGTCTCTGTGTTCCTGTGTCTCTGTGTTCCTGTGTGTCTCTGTATTTCTAAGTTGCCCCTTAGTGTCCCATGATGTGAAGGTTGGGAGGATTGGCCATGTTAACTTGCCCCAGAGATGGAGAGACAGGGACACAGGGGAGCCCGAAACGCTACAGAAACAGGAGAAAGGTTTGAAAATGGAGGAGTGTTTCTTATCCATCTATAAAAATCATCCACTCTGACAATCTCTCCCGCATACGAATCCCACACACACACACACACACACACACACACACACACACACACACACACACACACACACACACACACACACACACACACACACACACACACACACACACACACACAAACACTTCTCACACTCACACAATCTCTCTCTCCCACTCGCAATCTCTCCCTCACACACACTCTCTCCCTCACATGCAATCTCTCCCTGACATGCCATCTCTCCCTCATACACATTTTCTCTCTCTCTCTCTCTCTGACACACACACACACACTCTTACACACTCACACACACACACTCTTTCTCTCACACACACACACACAAACCCTCTCGCTCACACTCACACACACTCTCTCTCTCTCTCGCATACACACACACTCTCTTCCTCTCTCTCTCTCTCTCGCACGCACACACTCTCTCGCACACACATACACACTCTCTCTCTCACACACACACATGCACACACACACGCACACACACACTCTCTCTCTCTCTCGCACACACACACACACTCTCTCTCTCTCACACACACACACACTCTCTCTCTCTCTCGCATGCACACACACACACACACACACACACACTCTCGCATACACACACTCTCTCTCACATACACACATACACACACTCTCTCTCTCTGTCTCGCACACCACACACTCTCTCGCACACACAAACTCCCTCTTTCTTGCACGCACACACACACACTGTCTCTCTCTCGCACACACACACACTCTCTCTTTCTCTCGCATGCACACACACACACTCTCTCTCTCTCTCGCACACACACATACTCTCTCTCTCACACACATACACACACATTCTCTTTGTCTCTCGCACACACACACACTCTCTCTCTCGCTCGCACACACACACATTCTCTCTCTCTCTCTCTCACACACACACACACACTTTCTCTCTCACACACATACACTCAGAAACACACTATCTCTCCTTCACACACGCAATCTCTCCCTTACACACACTATCTTTCCCTCATACGCAACCTCTCTCTCACCCTCCCTCACACACACTCTCACTCTCCCTCACACACACACACACTCTCCCTCACACACATACACACACTCTCCCTCACGCACACAGACACACTCTCTCTCTCTCTCTCACACTGACACACACACTCTCTCTCTCGCACACATACACACTCTCTCTCTCTCTTGCATGCACGCACGCACACACCCTCTCTTCCTCGCACACACACTCTCTCTCTCTCTCGCATACGCACACACACACACAAACACACACACTCTCTCGCACACACACACTCTCTCTCTCTCTCGCACACACACACACCCACTCTCTCTCTCTCACGCGCACACACACACACTCTCTCACTCTCTCTCTCGCTGTCTCTCTCTCTCTCACACACACAGACACACACACACACACACACACTTTCTCTCACACACACACACACACTCAGAAACACACTATCTCTCCTTCACACACGCAATCTCTCCCTTACACACACTATCTTTCCCTCATACGCAACCTCTCTCTCACTCTCCCTGACACACACACACTCTCCCTCACACACACTCACACTCTCCCTCACATACACTAACTCTCCCTCATGCGCAATCCCTTCCTTAGGCACGAGGTTAGTGAGAGTGTGGAATGGAATTGAAGGAAATCAATATTAGTAAGAAAATGGGGGAATGAATGGGGTTAAAGGCTGACAAATCCCCAGGCCCTGAGAATTTCCCTTCTTATCAGGTTCTGGCCTTCAGGGGTTCTGGGGAAAAGGCAGAAGAATGGGGATGAGAAAAATATCAGCCATGATTGAATGGGGCAGCAGACTCGATGGGCCGAGTGTCCAGTTCTGCTCTGATGTCTTATGGTCTTGTAGGAATAACTAGAAGCAGAGGACATAAT
>JAGIQG010000140.1:0-19157 GCA_024679065.1 Sphyrna mokarran | reverse complement strand
TCTGTCTCTCCGTCTGTGGGTATCTCTCTCTCTGTCTCTCCATATGTGTTTCTCTCTGTCTTTCTGTGTGTGTGTGTGTCTCTCTCTCTCTGTCTCTCCGTCTGTGGGTATCTCTCTCTCTGTCTCTCCATATGTGTTTCTCTCTGTCTTTCTGTGTGTGTGTGTGTGTGTATGTGTGTGTGTGTGTGTGTCTTTCTGTCTCCCTGCCTCTCTCTGTTTCTGTATCTCTACCTGTTTGTCTCTCTCTGCCTTTGTGTCTCTCTATGTCTGTCTCCCTCTCTCTCACTGTATTTGTCTGGGTGTGTGTGTCTCTCTCTATTTCTCTGTGTGTGTGTCTCTCTCTCTATCTGTCTGTGTGTCTCTCTCTCTCTCTGTCTCTGTTTCTATCTCTCTTTCTCTGTAGCTGTCAGTCTCTCTCTCTCTCTATTTATCTGTTTTTCTCTCTCTGTATCGATGTTTCTCTTTCTCTCCCTCTGTATCTGTGTGTCCTTGTATCTGAGTATCTCAGTATCTGTGTGTCTCTCTATTTGTGTGTCTCTGTATCTGTGTGTCCTTGTATCTGAGTATCTCAGTATCTGTGTGTCTCTGTATCTGTGTGTCCTTGTATGTCAGTATCTCAGTATCTGTGTGTCTCTGTATCTGTGTGTCCCTGTATCAGTTTATCTCTGTATCTGTGTGTCCCTGTGTCTGTGTATCCCTGTATCTGTCTATTTCTGTATCTGTGTCTCTGTTTCTGTATATCTCTGTATCTGCATGTCCCTGTATCTGTATGTCCCTGTACCTGTATGTCTCTGTATCTGTGTATCCCTGTATCTGTTTGTCTCTGTATCTGTGTGTCCCGATATCAGTTTATCTCTCTATCTGTGTGTCCCTGTAAGTGCCTATCTCTGTATCTGTGTGTCCCTGTATCTGTCTATTTCTGTTTCTGTGCGTCCCTGTATCTGTGTGTCTTTGTATCTGTGTGTCCCTGTATCTCTCTATCTCTGTATCTGTGTGTCCCTGTATCTGTTTATCTCTGTATCTGTGTGTCCCTGTAAGTGTCTGTCTGTATCTGTATGTCTCTGTATCTGTGTGTCTCTGTATCTGTGTATCCCTGTATCTGTGTGTCTCTTTTTCTGTGTGTCTCTATATCTGTGTGTCCCTGTTTCTGTGTGTCTCTGTATCTGTGAGTCCCTATATCTGTGTGTCCCTGTTTCTGTGTGTCCCTGTATCTGTGTATCCCTGTATCTGTGTTTCTCTGTATCTGTGTGTCTCTGTATCTATGTGTCCCTTTATCTGTGTATCCCTGTATCTGTCTGTCTTTGTATGCGTGTGTCTCTTTATGTGTCTCTCCCTCTATCTGTTTCTCACTCTCTCTCTCTGTGTGTCTGTTTCTGTGTCTCTATCTGTGTTTCGCCTCTCTCTCTGTATCTGTCTCTCTTGATCTCACTCACTCTGTCTTTCTATCTCTGTTTGTGTGTGCGTCTCTCTCTCTCTCTCACTTTATTTCTGTGTGCGTGTGTGTATGTTTGTGTATATGTGTCTACATTTATCTGTGTCTCTCTCTCTCTGTTTCTGTATCTGTGTGTGTCTCTGTCTTTGTTCCTGTGTATCTCTGTATCTGTGTATCTGTGTTTCTGTGCCTGTGTGTCTCTGTATCTGTGTCTCCCTCCCTCTGTATTCTCTGTTTCTGCCTCTCTCTCTCTGTTGCTCTATGTTTCTGTGTGTCTCTGTATCTGTGTGTCTCTGTATCTGTGTGTCCCTGTACGTGTGTCTCTGTATCTGTGTGTCTCTGCCTGCGTGTCTCCCTCTTTCTCTGTGTCTCTGACTCTCTCTCTGTGCCATTTTGTGTTCCTATGTGTCTCTGTATCTGTGTGTCTTTGTGGAGAGGCATCCCCAGGCCCTGAGTTTCCCTTCTTATCTGGTTCTCTTCAGGGGTTAGAACATAGAACATAGAACATAGAACAATACAGCACAGAACAGGCCCTTCGGCCTTCGATGTTGTGCGACCAAAATAAAAGAATGCCTCCAACTAAACCATTCCCTTCTCTTCCATATACTTATCAATAACCTCTTAAACGCCACCAAACTTGGCGCATCTGCAACAGCTGCAGGCAGGGCATTCTCCCTATCATCTTTGAGTAAAGAAACTCTTTGGTTCTGGGGGGAGAAGAGTGGGGATGGTATCAGCCATGATTGTGGGGCCGCTCGATGGGCCGTGTGTCCAGTTCTGCTCTGTGTCTTATGGTCTTGTAGGAATAACTGAAGCAGTGGACATAATATCAGTGTCTCTGTCTCTCTTTCTATGTGTGTATCTGTATCTCTCTCTCTCTCTCTCTTTATATATCTGTGTGTTCCTCTCTCTGTATCTGTGTCTCACTGTCTGTGTCTCTCTCTCTCTTTGTCTCTATCTCTGTCTCTCTCTGTCTCTCTCACTGTCTCTCTGTATCTCTCTCTTTCTGTGTGTCTCTCTCTCCCTCTCTCTGTCTTTTTATCTCTCTCTGTCTCTGTCTCTCTCTGTATATGTGTCTTTGTATTTTTTATCTCTATGTCTCTCTCTCTTTCTGTATCTGTGTGTCTCTCTCTGTTCCTGTGTATCTCTGTATCTGTGTATCTATGTTTCTGTATGCCTCTGTGCCTGTGTGTCTCTGTATCTGTGTATCGATGTTTCTGTGTGCCTCTGTGCCTGTGTGTCTCTGTATCTGTGTCTCCCCCTCTTTTCTCGTTTCTGCCTTTCTCTTTCTATTGCTCTGTGTTTCTGTGTGTCTCTGTATCCGTGTGTCCCTGTATCTGTGTTCTCTGTATCTGTGTGTCTCTGTATCTGTGTGTCCCTGTATCTGTGTGTCTCTGTATCTGTGTGTCCCTGTATCTGTGTGTCTCTGTATCTGTGTGTCCCTGTATGTGTGTATCTGTATCTGTGTGTCTTTGGGGAGAGGCAAGTCCCCAGGCCCTGAGAATTTCCCTTCTTATCAGGTTCTGGCTTCAGGGGTTCTGGGGAAAAGGCAGAAGAATGGGGATGAGAAAAATATCAGCCATGATTGAATGGGGCAGCAGACTCGATGGGCCGGGTGTCCAGTTCTGCTCTGATGTCTTATGGTCTTGTAGGAATAACTAGAAGCAGAGGACATAATATCAATGTCTCTCTCTCTCTCTGTATTTGTATCTCTCCCTCTCGCTGTATTTGTATCTGTATCTCTCCTGTATCTGTCTCTCTCTCTCTCTGTATCTGTATCTGTGTGTCTGTGTCTCTCTCTGATTCTGTATCTATATCTGTTTGTCTCTCTCTCTCTCTCTTTGTGTGTTCCTCTCTCTCTGTGTCTGTCTCTCTCTCTCTCTCTATCTGTATGTGTGTGTGTATGTGTCCCTCTTCCTCTCTGTTTCTGCCTCTCTTTTCTGTCACTCTGTGTTTCTGTGCGTCTCTGTATCTGTCTCTCTCTCTCCCTGTTTCTCTGTGTTTCTCTCTCTCTCTCTGTGTCTCTCTCTCTGTGTGTCTCTGTACCTGTGTGTCCCTGTATCTGCGTATCTCTGTGTACCTGTGTGTCTCTGTATCTGTGTGTCTCTGTGTTCCTGTGTCTCTGTGTTCCTGTGTGTCTCTGTATTTCTAAGTTGCCCCTTAGTGTCCCATGATGTGAAGGTTGGGAGGATTGGCCATGTTAACTTGCCCCAGAGATGGAGAGACAGGGACACAGGGGAGCCCGAAACGCTACAGAAACAGGAGAAAGGTTTGAAAATGGAGGAGTGTTTCTTATCCATCTATAAAAATCATCCACTCTGACAATCTCTCCTGCATACGAATCCCTCTCTCTCACACACACACACACAAACACTTCTCACACTCACACAATCTCTCTCTCCCACTCGCAATCTCTCCCTCACACACACTCTCTCCCTCACATGCAATCTCTCCCTGACATGCCATCTCTCCCTCATACACATTTTCTCTCTCTCTCTCTCTCTGACACACACACACACACTCTTACACACTCACACACACACACTCTTTCTCTCACACACACACACACAAACCCTCTCGCTCACACTCACACACACTCTCTCTCTCTCTCGCATACACACACACTCTCTTCCTCTCTCTCTCTCTCTCGCACGCACACACTCTCTCGCACACACATACACACTCTCTCTCTCACACACACACATGCACACACACACGCACACACACACTCTCTCTCTCTCTCGCACACACACACACACTCTCTCTCTCTCACACACACACACACTCTCTCTCTCTCTCGCATGCACACACACACACACACACACACACACTCTCGCATACACACACTCTCTCTCACATACACACATACACACACTCTCTCTCTCTGTCTCGCACACCACACACTCTCTCGCACACACAAACTCCCTCTTTCTTGCACGCACACACACACACTGTCTCTCTCTCGCACACACACACACTCTCTCTTTCTCTCGCATGCACACACACACACTCTCTCTCTCTCTCGCACACACATACACACACACTCTCTTTGTCTCTCGCACACACACACACTCTCTCTCTCGCTCTCACACACACACACACTCTCTCTCTCTCTCTCTCTCACACACACACACACTTTCTCTCTCACACACACACACTCAGAAACACACTATCTCTCCTTCACACACGCAATCTCTCCCTTACACACACTATCTTTCCCTCATACGCAACCTCTCTCTCACCCTCCCTCACACACACTCTCACTCTCCCTCACACACACTCACACTCTCCCTCACACACATACACACACTCTCCCTCACGCACACAGACACACTCTCTCTCTCTCTCTCACACTGACACACACACTCTCTCTCTCGCACACATACACACTCTCTCTCTCTCTTGCATGCACGCACGCACACACCCTCTCTTCCTCGCACACACACTCTCTCTCTCTCTCGCATACGCACACACACACACAAACACACACACTCTCTCGCACACACACACTCTCTCTCTCTCTCGCACACACACACACCCACTCTCTCTCTCTCACGCGCACACACACACACTCTCTCACTCTCTCTCTCGCTGTCTCTCTCTCTCTCACACACACAGACACACACACACTTTCTCTCACACACACACACACACTCAGAAACACACTATCTCTCCTTCACACACGCAATCTCTCCCTTACACACACTATCTTTCCCTCATACGCAACCTCTCTCTCACTCTCCCTGACACACACACACTCTCCCTCACACACACTCACACTCTCCCTCACATACACTAACTCTCCCTCATGCGCAATCCCTTCCTTAGGCACGAGGTTAGTGAGAGTGTGGAATGGAATTGAAGGAAATCAATATTAGTAAGAAAATGGGGGAATGAATGGGGTTAAAGGCTGACAAATCCCCAGGCCCTGAGAATTTCCCTTCTTATCAGGTTCTGGCCTTCAGGGGTTCTGGGGAAAAGGCAGAAGAATGGGGATGAGAAAAATATCAGCCATGATTGAATGGGGCAGCAGACTCGATGGGCCGAGTGTCCAGTTCTGCTCTGATGTCTTATGGTCTTGTAGGAATAACTAGAAGCAGAGGACATAATATCAGTGTCTCTCTCTCTATTAGTATCTGTGTGTCTCTCTCCCTCTCTGTTGGTGTATCTGTGTGTGTTTGTGTGTATGCGTGTGTGTGTCTCTCTCTCTCTCTCTGTGTATCTGTCTGTGTGTGTGTGTGTGTGTCTCTCTCTCTCTCTGTATCTGTCTCTCTCTCTGTGTATCTCTGCGTTCCTCTCTCTGTGTCTGTATGTGTCTCTCTCTCTCTCTCTTTATCTGTGTGTATGTGTGTGTGTCTCTCTCTCTCTCGCTCTCTCTCTGTTCTCCATGTCTCTCTCTCTCTCTTCTCTCTCTCCCTGTCTGTATGTCTCTCTTTTTCTCTCTGTGTCTCTGTCTCTCTCTCTCTCTCTCCCTATCTCTCTCTCTCTCTCCATTTCTATCTGTTTGTCTCTCTTTGTCACTCTCTCTCTCAGTCTCTCTGTTTCCCGTGTCTCTCTCTCTCTGTCTCTTTCTGTCTGTCTGTCTGTCTCTCTCTGTCTCTCCCAGAGTTTTCCCTCTCTCTCTCTCTCTCTGTCTCTTTGTTTTCTGGCTGTGTTTCTCTCCATCTTTTTTCTCTCTCTGTCTTTCTCTCTCTGTCTTTCTCTCTCTCTCTCTTTCTGCATGTGTGTGTGTGTGTGTGTGTGTGTGTGTGTGTGTGTGTGTGTGCGCGCGCATGTTTGTGTGTGTCTCTCTCTGTCTGTCTCTCTGTCTCCCTCCCTCTCTCTCTCTATCTCTCACTCTCTTCGTATCTCTCTGTCTCTCTCTCTCTCTCTGTCTGTGTGTGCATCTCTCACTTTGTTTCTCTCTCTGACTCTGTGTTTCTCACTCTTTCTGTCTTTCTATCTTTCTCTCTATCTCTCTCTCTTCGTCCGTGTGTGTGTGTGTGTGTGTGTGTGTGTCTGTGTGTCTGTGTCTGTGTCTGTGTGTCTTTCTGTCTCCCTGCCTCTCTCTCTTTCCTTATCTCTGCCTGTCTGTCTCTCTCTGTCTTTCTGTCTCTCCATGTCTCTGTCTCCCTCTCTCTCACTGTATTTGTCTGGGTGTGTGTGTCTCTCTCTATTTCTCTGTGTGTGTGTCTCTCTCTCTATCTGTCTGTCTCTCTCTCTCTCTCTCTCTCTCTGTTTCTATCTCTCTTTCTCTATAGCTGTCAGTCTCTCTCTCCCTCTCTCTCTATTTATCTGTTTTTCTCTCTCTGTATCGATGTTTCTCTTTCTCTCCCTCTGTATCTGTGTGTCCTTGTATCTGAGTATCTCAGTATCTGTGTGTCTCTGTATCTGTGTGTCTCTGTATCTGTGTATCTCTGTACCTGTGTATCTCTGTATCTGTGTGTCCTTCTATCTGAGTATCTCAGTATTTGTGTGTCGCTGTATCTGTGTGTCTCTGTATCTGTGTGTCCTTCTATCTGAGTATCTCAGTATTTGTGTGTCTCTGTATCTGTGTGTCTCTGTACTTGTGTGTCCCTGTGTCTGTGTATCCCTGTCTCTATGTGTCCCTGTATCTGTGTGTCCCTGTATCTGAGTATCTCTGTATCTGTCTATTTCTGTATCTGTGTCTCTGTTTCTGTGTATCTCTGTATCTGTATGTCCCTGTATCTGTATGTCCCTGTATCTGTGTGTCTCTGTATCTGTGTGTCCCTATATCAGTTTATCTCTCTATCTGTGTGTGCCTGTGCCTATCTCTGTATCTGTGTGTCTTTGTATATTTGTCTCTCCTATCTCTCTCTATCTCCCTATCTGTCTCTCTCTCTCTCTCCATTTCTGTCTGTCTGTCTCTCTTTGTCACTCTCTCTCTCAGTCTCTCTGTTCCCCGTGTCTCTCTCTCTCTGTCTCTTTCTGTCTGTCTGTCTGTCTCTCTCTGTCTCTTCCTGAGTTTTCCCTCTCTCTCTGTCTCTTTGTTTTCTGGCTATGTTTCTCTCCATCTTTTATCTCTCTTTGTCTTTCTCTCTCTGTCTTTCTCTCTCTCTATCTCTCTCTTTTCGTGTGTGTGTGTTTGTGTGTGTGTGTGTGTGTGTGTGTGTCTTTCTGTCTCCCTGCCTCTCTCTCTTTCTGTATCTCTGCCTGTCTGTCTCTCTCTGCCTTTCTGTCTCTCTATGTCTCTGTCCCCCTCTCTCTCACTGTATTTGTCTGGGTGTGTGTGTCTCTCTCTATTTCTGTGTGTGTGTGTGTGTGTGTCTGTGTGTGTGTCTTTCTGTCTCCCTGCCTCTCTCTCTTTCTGTATCTCTGCCTGTCTGTCTCTCTCTGCCTTTCTGTCTCTCTATGTCTCTGTCTCCCTCTCTCTCACTGTATTTGTCTCGGTGTGTGTGTCTCTCTCTCTATTTCTCTGTGTGTGTGTGTGTCTCTCTATCTGTCTCTGTCTCTATCTCTCTTTCTCTTTTGCTGTCAGTCTCTCTCTCCCTCTCTCTCTATTTATCTGTTTTTCTCTCACTGTATCGATGTTTCTCTTTCTCTCCCTCTGTATCTGTGTGTTCTTGTATCAGAGTATCTCAGTATCTGTGTGTCTCTGTATCTATGTATCTCTGTATCTGTGTGTCCTTGTATCTGAGTATCCCAGTATCTGTGAGTCTCTGTATCTGTGTATCTCTGTACCTGTGTGTCCTTCTATCTGAGTGTCTCAGTATTTGTGTGTCTCTGTATCTGTGTGTCTCTGTATTTGTGTGTCCCTGTATCTGTGTATCTCTGTATCTGTGTGTCCCTGTATCTGTGTGTCTCTGTATCTGTCTGTCCGTCTCTCTGTGTCCCTGTATCTGTCTGTCCCTGTCTCTCTGTGTCCCTGTATCTGTCTATTTCTGTATCTGTGTCTGTTTCTGTGTATCTCTGTATCTGTGTATCCCTGTACCTGTGTGTCTCTGTATCTGTGTATCTCTGTGTTCCTGTGTCTCTGTGTTCCTGTGTATCTCTGTATCTGTGTGTCCCTCTATCAGTTTATCTCTGTATCTGTGTCCCTGTATCTGTGTGTCTCTGTACCTGTGTGTCTCTGTACCTGTGTGTCTCTGTACCTGTGTGTCTCTGTGTTTCTGTGTGTCTCTGTATTTCTAAGTTGCCCCTAAGTGTCCCATGATGTGAAGGTTGGGAGGATTGGCCATGTTAACTTGCCCTAGAGATGGAGAGACAGGGACACAGGGGAGCCCGAAACGCTACAGAAACAGGAGAAAGGTTTGAAAATGGAGGAGTGTTTCTTATCCATCTATAAAAATCATCCACTCTGACAGCAGTTCCATTTCACACTCTCTGCTCAGTCCTGTGTTGGGGGGTGTTTAGTGTGGGATCAGTGTTTGCTTTTCTCAAACCGCACTGATATTCTCAATAAGGGCAAGAAGTTTCAGTCTTTAAAAATGTAAAGATTACAAACCCAAAGCAGACAGAGAATGATGAGGCCTCACACCTTCAATGTAGTAATTCCCCCAATCTTTCCTTTTGTTTCTTGCTTCCCTCCTCTGTTTGAAGTATTGGAGACGTAGAAATTATTGTAACAATTCAATCTCTCGGGACAATCTCTGTAAACAGCTTCTGGAGACAAATTGACACTTTAATCACCTGAAAAGCTGAATGTCCATTCAAACATTTCCCTCCGCATATCCTTGTAAATGTAAAGATAACTCCCATTTCCCCAAAGCAGGAAGATATGGAATGGGATCATCCTAACCTCTCTACTAAAGATATAAAGTTTCTTTTCAATAAAGTTTATTTATTACTGTGTCACAAGTAGGCTAATATTAACACTGCAATGAAGTTACTGTGAAAATCCTCTCATTGCCACACTCTGGTGCCTGTTTGGGTACACTGAGGGAGAATTTAGCAGGGCCAATGCACCCTAACCAGCAAGTCTTTTAGAACGTGTGAGGAAAGCGGGGGACTTGGAGGAAACCCACGCAGACACGGGGAGGACATGCAGACTCCGCACAGACAGTGATCCAAGCCGAGACTTGAACCCAGGTCCCTGGTGCTGTGTAGCAGCAGTGCTAATCACTGTGCCACTGTACCAGCATCCATACACACAGACACATAGATATATGCAGACCCACACACACACTCACACACACACACACACACACACTCTCTCTCACACATCACACACACACACACACACACACACTCTCTCTCACACACGCACACAAACTCTCTCGCACACACACACTCTCTCTCACTCTCGCACACACACACACTCACTCCCTCTCTCTCTCGCACACACACACACACACTCTCTCGCGCACACACACACTCTCTCTCTCTCTCTCTCTCTCACACACAAACACTCAGAAACACACTATCTCTCATTCACAGACGCAATCTCTCCCTTACACACACTATCATTCCCACATATGCAACCTCTCTCTCACTCTCCCTCACACACACTCTCACTCTCCCTCACACATACGAACTCTCCCTCATACGCAATCCCTTCCTCACGCACAGGTTTAGTGAGAGTCTGGAATGGAATTGAAAGAAATCAATATTAGTAAGAAAATGGGGGAATGGATGGGGTTAAAGGCTCACAAATCCCCAGGCCCTGAGAATTTCCCTTCTTATCAGGTTCTGGCCTTCAGGCGTTCAGGGGAATGGGGATGAGAAAAATATCAGCCATGATTGAATGGGGCAGCAGACTCGATGGGCCGAGTGTCCAGTTCTGCTCTGATGTCTTATGGTCTTGTAGGAATAACTAGAAGCAGAGGACATAATATCAGTGTCTCTCTCTCTGTCTCTCTCTGTACCTGTATCTGTATCTCTCTCTCTCTGTCTGTATCTGTGTGTGTCTCTCTCCCTCTCTGTATGTGTATCTGTGTGTGATTGTATGTATGTGTGTGTCTCTCTCTCTTAGTATCTGTTTCTATCTCTCTTTCTCTGTAGCTGTCAGTCTCTCTCTCTCTATCTATCTGTTTTTCTCTCTCTCTGTATCTATGTTTCTCTCTTTCTCCCTCTGTGCCTGTGTGTCCTTGTAACTGTGTATCCCTGTATCTGTGTGTCTCTATATCTGTGTGTCTGTGTATCTGTGTGTCTCTGTATCTGTGTCCCTGTATCTGTGTATCCCTGAATTTGTGTGTCTCTGTATCTGTGTCCCTGTATCTTTGTATCCCTGCATCTGTGTGTCTCTGTATCTGTGTGTCTTTATATCTGTGTGTCTCTGTACCCGTGAGTCTCTGTATCTGGGTGTCTGTATAACTGTGTGTCTATGTAACTGTGTGTCTCTGTATATGTGTGTCTCTCTATCAGTGTGTGTCTGTATCTGTGTCCCTGGATCTGTGTATCCCTGAATTTGTGTGTCTCTGTATCTGTGTCTCTGCATCTGTGTATCACTGCATCTGTGTATCCCTGCATCTGTGTGTCTCTGTATCTCTGTGTCTCTATATCTGTGTATCCCTGTATCTGTGTGTCCCTGAATCTGTGTGTCTCTTTATCTGTGTGTCCCTGTATCAGTTTATCTCTATATCTCTGTGTCTCTGTATCTGTGTGTCCCTGTATCAGTTTATCTCTGTATCTGTGTGTCCCCGTAAGTGTCTATGTCTGTATCTGTATGTCTCTGTATCTGAGTGTCTCTGTATCTGTGTATCCCTGTATCTGTGTGTCTCTGCCTGTGTCTCTCCCTCTTTCTCTGTGTCTCTGACTCTCTCTCTGTGCCATTTTGTGTTCCTATGTATCTCTGTACCGGTGTGTCTTTGGGGAGAGGCAAATCCCCAGGCCCTGAGAATTTCCCTTCTTATCAGGTTCTGGCCTTCAGGGGTTCTGGGGAAAAGGCAGAAGAATGGGGATGAGAAAAATATCAGCCATGATTGAATGGGGCAGCAGACTCGATGGGCCGAGTGTCCAGTTCTGCTCTGATGTCTTATGGTCTTGTAGGAATAACTAGAAGCAGAGGACATAATATCAGTGTCTCTCTGTCTCTCTCTCCCTGTATCTGTATCTGTAACTCTCTCTCTCTGTCTGTATCTATGTGTGTCTCTCTCTTTCTCTGTATTTGTATCTGTGTGTGTCTCTGTCCCTCTCTGTATGTGTATCTGTGTGTGTTTGAATGTATGTGGGTGTCTCTCTCTCTTAGTATCTGTTTCTATCTCTCTTTCTGTGGAGCTGTCAGTCTCTCTCTCTCTCTATCTATCTGTTTTTCCCTCTCTGTATCTATGTTTCTCTCTCTCTCCCTCTGTGCCTGTGTGTCCTTGTATCTGTGTGTCCCTGTATCTGTGTGTCTCTGTATCTGTGTCCCTGTATCTGTGTATCCCTGAATTTGTGTGTCTCTGTATCTGTGTCCCTGTATCTGTGTATCTTGAATTTGTGTATCTCTGCATCTGTATCTCTCTATCCCTGCATCTGTGTGTCTCTGTATCTGTGTGTCTCTATATCTATGTGTCTCTGTACCTGTGAGTCTCTGTATCTGTGTGTCCCTGTATCTGTGTGTCTCTGTAACTGTGTGTCTCTGTAACTCTGTGTCTCTGTATCTGTGTGTCTCTGTATCAGTGTGTGTCTGTATCTGTGTATCCCTGTATCTGTGTATCCCTGAATTTGTGTGTCTCTGTATCTGTATCTCTGTATCTGTGTATCCATGCATCTGTGTGTCTCTCTATCTGTGTGTCTCTATATCTATGTGTCTCTGTATCTGTTTGTCCCTGCATCTATGTGTCTCTTTATCTGTGTGTCCCTGTATCAGTTTATCTTGTATCTTTCTCTGTTCTGTCTATCTCTGTATCTGTGTGTCTCTGTATCTGTTATTTGTATCTGTGTGTCCTGTATCTGTGTGTCTCTTTATCTCTGTGTCCCTGCATCAGTTTATCTCTGTATCTGTGTGTCTCTGTATCTATCTATCTCTGTATCTGTGTGTCCCTGTAATTTTGTGTCCCTGTATCTGTGTGTCTCTGTATCTGTGTGTCCCTGTATCTGTGTCCCTGTATCTGTGTATCCCGGTATCTGTGTATCCCTGTATCTGTGTGTCTCTATATCTGTGTCCCTGTATCTGTGTATCCCTGAATTTGTGTGTCTCTGTATCTGTGTCCCTGTATCTGTGTATCCCTGAATTTGTGTGTCTCTGTATCTGTGTGTCCCTGTATCTGTGTGTCTCTGTATCTGTGTCTCTGTATCGTGGTGTCTGTATCTGTGTCCCTGTATCTGTGTATCCCTGAATTTGTGTGTCTCTGTATCTGTATCTTTGTATCCCTGCATCTGTGAGTCTCTGTATCTGTGTGTCTTTATATCTCTGTGTCTCTGTACCCGTGAGTCTCTGTATCTGGGTGTCTCTATAACTGTGTGTCCTTGTAACTGTGCGTCTCTGTATATGTGTGTCTCTGTATCAGTGTCTGTCTGTATGTGTGTCCCTGTATCTGTGTATCCCTGAATTTGTGTGTCTCTGTATCTGTATCTGTGTCTCTGCATCTGTGTATCACTGAATCTGTGTATCCCTGCATTTTTGTGTCTCTGTATCTCTGTGTCTCTATATCTGTGTGCCCCTGTATCTGTGTGCCGCTGTATCTGTGTGTCCCTGAATCTGTGTGTCTCTTTATCTGTGTGTCCCTGTATCAGTTTATCTCTATATCTGTGTGTCTCTGTATCTATCGCTGTATCTGTGTGTCCCCGTAATTTTGTGTCCCTGTGTCTGTGTGTCCCTGCATCAGTTTATCTCTGTATCTGTGTGTCTCTGTATCTGTCTATCTCTGTATCTGTGTGTCCCTGTAATTTTGTGTCCCTGTATCTGTGTGTCCCTGTATCTGTGAGTCCCTGTATCTGTGTGTCTCTGTATCTGTGTCTCCCTGTATCTGTGCATCCCTGTGTCTGTGTGTCTCTGTATCTGTGTATCCCTGTATTTGCGTGACTCTGTATCTGTGTATCCCTATATCTGTGAGTCCCTGTATCTGTGTGTCTCTGTATCTGTGAGTCCCTGTATCTGTGTTTCCCTGTGTCTGTGTGTCTCTGTATCTGTGTGTCCCTGTGTCTGTGTGTCTCTGTATCTGTGTGTCCCTGTATTTGTGTGACTCTGTATCTGTGTATCCCTGTATCCGTGTGTCTGTGTATCTGTGAGTCCCTGTATTTGTGTGACTCTGTATCTGTGTATCCCTGTATCCGTGTGTCTGTGTATCTGTGAGTCCCTGTATTTGTGTGACTCTGTATCTGTGTATCCCTGTATCCGTGTGTCTCTGTATCTATGGGTCCCTGTATCTGTGAGTCCCTGTATCTGTGTGTCTCTGTATCTGTGTGTCTCTGTATGTGTGTATCCCTGTATCTGTGTGTCCCTGTATCTGTGCGTCTCTGTATCTGTGTGACTCTGTATCTGTGTATCCCTGTATCTGTGAGTCCCTGTATCTGTGTATCCCTGTGTCTGTGTGTCTCTGTATCTGTGAGTCCCTGTATTTGTGTGACTCTGTATCTGTGTATCCCTGTATCTGTGTGTCTCTGTATCTATGGGTCCCTGTATCTGTGAGTCCCTGTATCTGTGAGTCCCTGTATCTGTGTTTCCCTGTGTCTGTGTGTCTCTGTATCTGTGTTTCCCTGCGTCTGTGTGTCTCTGGATCTGTGTTTCCCTGTGTCTGTGTGTCTCTGAATCTGTGAGTCCCTGTATCCGTGTGTCTCTGTATCTGTGTGTCTCTGTATCTGTGTGTCTTTGAATGTGTGTGTCTCTTTATGTGTCTCTCTCTCTCTCTGTTTCTGACTCTCCCTCTCTCTGTATGTCTGTTTCTGTGTCTCTATCTGTGTTTCAGCCACTCTCTGTGTCTCCCTCCCTCTTTTTCTCTGTTTCTGCCTCTCTCTCTCTGTTGCTCTATGTTTCTGTGTGTCTCTGTATTTGTTTGTCTCTGTATCTGTGTGTCCCTGCATTAGTTTATCTCTGTATCTGTGTGTCTCTGTATCTGTGTGTCCCTGTATTAGTTTATCTTTGTATCTGTGTGTCTCTGTATCTGTGTGTCTCTGCCTGTGTCTCCCCCTCTTTCTCTGTGTCTCTGACTCTCTCTCTGTGCCATTTTGTGTTCCTATGTGTCTCTGTATCTGTGTGTCTTTGGGGAGAGGCAAATCCCCAGGCCCTGAGAATTTCCCTTCTTATCAGGTTGTGGCCTTCAGGGGTTCTGGGGAAAAGGCAGAAGAATGAGGATGAGAAAAATATCAGCCATGATTGAATGGGGCAGCAGACTCGATGGGCCGAGTGTCCAGTTCTGCTCTGATGTCTTATGGTCTTGTAGGAATAACTAGAAGCAGAGGACATAATATCAGTGTCTCTCTCTCTCTCTCTGTATTTGTATCTCTCTCTCTCTCTGTATTTGTATCTGTATCTCTCCCTGTATCTGTCTCTGTCTCTATCTGTATCTGTATTTGTGTGTGTGTCTCTCTCTCTCTCTGATTCTGTATCTATATCTGTTTGTCTGTCTGTCTGTCTCTCTCTCTCTCTCTTTGTGTATCTGTGTTTTCATCTCTCTCTGTTTCTGTGTCTCTCTCTCTCCCTATCTGTATGTATGTGTGTGTGTATGTGTCCCTCTTCCTCTCTGTTTCTGCCTCTCTTCTCTGTCACTCTGTGTTTCTGTGTGTCTCTGTATCTGTGAGTCCCTGTATCTGTTTGTCTCTGGGCCTATATGTTCCTGTATCTGTGTGTCCCTGTGTCTGTGTGTCTCTGTATCTGTGAGTCCCTGTATCTGTGTGTCTCTGTATCTGTGTTTCCCTGTATCTGTGTGTCTCTGTATCTGTGAGCCCCTGTATCTGTGTGTCTCTGTATCTGTGTATCTCTGTATCTGGTGTGTCTCTGTATCTGTGTGTCTCTGTATTGGTGTGTCCCTGTATCTTTGTATCTCTGTATCTGTGTGACTCTCTACCTGTGTGTCTCTGCCTATGTCCCTCCCTCTTTCTCTGTGTCTCTGACTCTCTCTCTGTGCCATTTTGTGTTCCTATGTGTCTCTCTGTGTGTCTTTGGGGAGAGGCAAATCCCCAGTCCCTGTGAATTTCCCTTCTTATCAGGTTCTGGCCTTTAGGGGTTCTGGGGAAAAGGCAGAAGAATGGGGATGAGAAAAATATCAGCCATGGTTGAATGGGGCAGCAGACTCGATGGGCCGAGTGTCCAGTTCTGCTCTGATATCTTATGGTCTTGTAGGAATAACTAGAAGCACAGGACATAATATGACCGTCTCTCTCTCTCTCTCTGTATCTGTATCTGTGTGTGTGTGTCTCTCTCTCTGATTCTGTATCTATATCTGTTTGTCTGTCTGTCTCTCTCTTTGTGTATCTGTGTGTTCCTCTCTCTGTGTCTGTGTCTCTCTCTCTCTCTCTACCTGTATGTGTGTGTGTGTATGTGTCCCTCTTCTTCTCTGTTTCTGCTTCTCTTCTCTGTCACTCTGTGTTTCTGTGCGTCTCTGTGTCTGTCTCTCTCTCCCTGTTTCTCTGTGTTTCTGCCTCTCTCTCTCTCTCTCTCTGTGTCTCTGTACCTGTGTGTTCCTGTATCTGTGTGTCTCTGTGTTCCTGTGTATCTCTGTGTTCCTGTGTGTCTCTGTATTTCTAAGTTGCCCCTTAGTGTCCCATGATGTGAAGTTGGGAGGATTGGCCATGTTAACTTGCCCCAGAGATGGAGAGACAGGGACACAGGGGAGCCCGAAACGCTACAGAAACAGGAGAAAGGTTTGAAAATGGAGGAGTGTTTCTTATCCATCTATAAAAATCATCCACTCTGACAATCTCTCCTGCATACGAATCCCTCTCTCTCACACACACACACAATCTCTCCCTGTAATGCAATCTCTCCCACTTGCAATCTCTCCCTCATACACATTCTCTCTCTCTCTCTCTCACACACACACACACTCTTGCACGCACACACACACTCTTTCTCTCAAACACAGACACACAAACCCTCTCACTCACACTCACACACACTCTCTCTCACGCACACTCACACACACACTCTCTCTCTCTCTCTCACACACAAACACACTTTCTCTCTCACACACACAAACACTCAGAATCACATTATCTCTCCTTCACACACACAATCTCTCCCTTACACACACTATCTTTCCCTCATACGCAACCTCTCTCTCACTCTCCCTCACACACACACACACTCTCCCTCACCCACACACACACACACACTCTCCCTCACACACACACTCACACTCTCCCTCATGCACACACACACTCACACTCTCCCTCACACACATACACACACTCTCCCTCACACATACTCACACTCTCCCTCACACACACACTCACACTCTTCCTCACACACACACACACTGTCCCTCACACCCACACTCACACTCTCCCTCACACACACTCTCACACTCTCCCTCACACACACACTCACACTCTCCCTCACACACATACACACACTCTCCCTCACGCACAATATCTCTCCCTCACACACAATCCTTTCCCCATGTGCAATCCCTTCCTCACGCACAAGTTTAGTGAGAGTGTGGAATGGAATTGAAGGAAATCAATATTAGTAAGAAAATGGGGGAATGGATGGGGTTAAAGGCTGACAAATCCCCAGGCCCTGAGAATTTCCCTCCTTATCCGGTTGTGGCCTTCAGGGGTTCTGGGGAAAAGGCAGAAGAATGGGGATGAGAAAAATATCGGCCATGATTGAATGGGGCAGCAGACTTGATGGGCCGAGTGTCCAGTTCTGCTCTGATGTTTTATGGTCTTGTAGGAATAACTAGAACCACAGGACATAATATCAGTGTCTCTCTCTCTCTCTGTATCTGTATCTGTATCTCTCTCTCTCTGTCTGTATCTGTGTGTCTCTCTCCCTCTCTGTATGTGTATCTGTGATGTTTGTATGTATGTGTGTGTGTCTCTCTCTCTCTTAGTATCTGTTTCTATCTCTCTTTCTCTGTAGCTGTCAGTCTCTCTCTCTCTATCTATCTGTTTTTCTCTCTCTGTATCGATGTTTCTCTCTCTCTCCCTCTGTGCCTCTGTGTCCTTCTATCTGTGTATCCCTGTATCTGTGTGTCTGTGTATCTGTGTCCCTGTATCTCTGTATCCCTGCATCTGTGTGTCTCTGTATCTGTGTGTCTCTATATCCGTGTGTCTCTGTACCCGTGAGTGTCTGTATCTGTGTGTCCCTGTATCTGTGCGTCTCTGTAATTGTGTGTCTCTGTATCTGTGTGTCTCTGTATCAGTGTGTGTCTGTATCTGTGTCCCTGTATCTGTGTATCCCTGAATTTGTGTGTCTCTGTATCTCTATCTCTGTATCTGTGTATCCCTGCATCTGTGTGTCTCTCCATCTGTGTGTCTCTCTATCTGTGTGTCTCTGTATCTGTGTGTCCCTGTATCTCTGTGTCTCTTTATCTCTGTGTCCCTGTATCAGTTATCTTTGTATCTGTGTGTCTCTGTATCTGTCTATCTCTGTATCTGTGTGTCTCTGTATCTGTGTGTCTCTTTATCTCTATGTCCCTGTATCAGTTTATCTCTGTATCTGTGTGTCTCTGTATCTGTCTATCTCTGTATCTGTGAGTCCCTGTAATTTTGAGTCCCTGTATCTGTGAGTCCCTGTAATTTTGAGTCCCTGTATCTGAGTGCCCCTGTGTCTGTGTGTCTCTGTATCCGTGTGTCTCTGTATTTGTGTGTCCCTCTATTTGTGAGTCCCTGTATCTGTGTCTATCTGTATCTGTGAGTCCCTGTATCTGTGTGACTCTGTATCTGTGTTTCTCTGTGCCTGTGTGTCTCTGTATCTGTGAGTCCCTGTATCCGTGTGTCTCTGGGTCTGTATGTCCCTGTATCTCTGTGTCTGTGTGTCTCTGTATCTGTGAGTCCCTGCATCTGTGTTTCCCTGTGGCTGTGTGTCTGTGTATCTGTGTAACTCTGTATCTGTGTTTCTCTGTATCTGTGTGTCTCTGTACTGTGTCTCCCTTTATCTGTGAGTCCCTATATCTGTGTATCCCTGTATGTATGTGTCTCTGTATCTGTGTGTCGCTGTATCTGTATGTCCCTGTATCTGTGTGTCTCTGTATCTGTGTGTCTCTGTATCTGTGTTTCCCTGTATCTGTGTATCCCTGTATCTGTGTGTCTCTGTATCTGTGTATCCCTGTATCTGTGTGTCCCTGTATCTGTGTGTCTCTGTATCTGTGTATCCCTGTATCTGTGTGTCCGTGTATCTGTGTGTCCCTGTATCTGTGTATCCCTGTATCTGTGTGTCTCTGTATCTGTGTGTCTTTGTATGTGTGTCTCTGTATGTGTGTCTCTCTCTCTCTGTTTCTGACTCTCTCTCTCTCTCTGTCTGTCTGTTTCTGTGTCTCTATCTGTGTTTCAGCCTCTCTCTCTGTATCTGTCTCTCTTGATCTCACTCACTCTGGGTTTCTATCTCTTTTTGTGTGTGCGTCTCTCTCTCTCTCTCACTTTATTTCTGTGTGTGTTTGTATGTTTGTGTATACGTGTCTACATTTTTCTCTATTTCTCTCTCTCTCTTTCTGTATCTGTGTGTCTCTCTCTTTGTTCCTGTGTATCTCTGTATCTGTGTATCTATGTTTCTGTGTGCCTCTGTTTCTGTGTGTCTCTGTATCTGTGTGTCCCTGTAAGTGTGTATCTGTATCTGTGTGTCTTTGGGGAGAGGCAAATCCCCAGGCCCTGAGAATTTCCCTTCTGATCAGGTTCTGGCTTCAGGGTTCTGGGGAAAAGGCAGAAGCATGGGGATGAGAAAAATATCAGCCATGATTGAATGGGGCAGCAGACTCGATGGGCC
>JAGIQG010000014.1:82456169-82512164 GCA_024679065.1 Sphyrna mokarran | reverse complement strand
CTCCTATTAGAATTTTTGAAGTCCTTATGAGATTCTCTCTCCTTGGGTGCACAGAAATATCAGCTTAATACATGGTAGGTCCATTCAAAAGTCTGATGGCAACAGGCAAGATACTGTTTTTTGAGTTTGTTGGTGCATGACCACATACTTTTGTATCTTTTTCCCGATGGAAGAAGGTGGAAGAGAGAATGTCCAGGTTTCATGGTTATGCTGGCTTGATTATGTTGTCTGCTTTTTCGAGGGAGCTGGAAGTGGAGACGGGGTGAGTGAATGAGAAGTTGGGTTGCGTGATTGACTGGGCTACGTTCATAACCCTTTGCACTTTTTAGCTGTCTTGGTCAGAACTGGAGCCATACAGAGCTGTGACACAACCAGAAAGAATGTTTTCTATGGTGCATGTATAAAAATTGATGCGACTCATAATAGACATGCTGAATTTCTTTAACCTAATTTCTCCCTTAGCTTAATTGTATTTAAACTCAGTTAGAAGTCTGCAACGCCAGGTTAAAGTCCAACAGATTTATTTGGAGTCACGAGATTTCAGTGTGTTGCTCTTTTACCTGATGAAGGAGCAGCACTTGGAATGCTCGTGATTCCAAATAAACCTGTTGGACTTTAACCCAGTGTTGTGAGACGTCTTACTATGCCCACCCAAATCCAAATCTACATTGTGTTTAAACTCAGCAGCCTCGAGTTCTGAAGGTAATGAAACCTATTTTGGATAAGTGTTTATATGTAGAAGATGATTAATTCCACAAATATATATAGAATAGAATCATTTTGATGCAAACAGTCATCAGGCTCCATTTCGTTTGCGTTGCTGACTGACAAATTGTTTCCTATGATTTGATTGATGAAATTGACATGTCCAGACACAAATGAATCAAATGGATGCATGTTATGCATAAATGAATGTTAAAGAAAATACTTGTGTGGAGATAAATTGTCATTGTCAGGGGTGACTCTAAGTTCAGACTGATAATTTTATGATAATTTTATGTCGTATGTACTTTGCATATTCTGCACAGCGTAAAAGCATTTGTCTCTAGGTTGGGAGCATTGAATGAAGAGGGATGTAGATTTAATGAACAAATATTTGACAGAGCAGTGGCTTTTGAAAAAGAAATACAGTATAACTGAGGAACACTTGCAGCAAAATTATTCGCTTTCATATTGATTTCCTATGAAGTTATTTTTTCACTTATAATGTACTCTTGAAATTTGATGATGCTACATCAAGACAGTCTCGATTGTCCATCCGACGTACCCTTGCAAGATTATGTTCAATCTTTTGCAGCGTGTGTTAATTTCGCGTAAGAACAGGTGAGAGAAAATGAACTTCACTTAAAGAATATTATATTAATGGCTGAACATCATTTAGTATAATTTTATTTAAGTATAGTCAATAAAGTGACCTATCTGTTCCGATGAACTATTTATTATACAGTTCTGATGTATCAGACATATTAATCGACCTACCAAAGTAACTTGAATACATAGATTAATTCATCTGGTTGCAATACTCCCACATTTGAAGAATAAATTAGTAAAATTGTCAAAAGAGCGGGTTTTCTGATAGATCAAATGTATTATAATAAAACAGCACCTTAACGAGGAAACAAAATAAACCTTCTCAGGAATATAAACCGGCAAAGTCAATTAAAGTTGCATAACATTAATAACAGAAGGCGTTCGGTGTTCGGTGTTCGGCAGAGGCACTATTGCTTTCAGATTATGTTTTGCTGTTAGTGGCCGAGTCTGTTTGTGTCGCTGTCAACCAATGAGGTGAAGTAATGCCACTGGAGATCTAGCCCCACTTCCCCTATACGAAACAGTGGGTAGTGTTGAAGAAAAGAATAGCACCGATCTTTCCAAGCTCTCCATTCGTATCTCGGCAAAGGCCAAGGAAATATAGGGCTATTTGCACATATGTTCTTAACGATCTGGACAAAAGGCAATTCAGTGTTCTAAAGAAAACACAATGGCTTATCTCGTTAACCCAGGTAATGAACAATTCCGTGATGGACGCTGTCTCAACGGGGTTATAATTAATCGGGGAATCTGGCAGTTATATTTGCAGTAGTTTGATTCAGAATGAAGTCCTTGCTTTCCAGCGGGGATTCGAAAAGGCCCGTTCTTTATGTACTAGTCATATGCATTGCATATTCATTTTGTGAGAATATTTACTACACAATTCCCGAAGAACTGGAACTTGGTGATTTTGTTGATAACATCGCTTTGGATCTGGGGTTAGACATTAAACAGCTAATGGCAAGGGGATTTCGGATTGCAACTGGAAATAAAATACAATATTTAGACGTCAATTTAAAAACTGGAGTTCTATTTATAAATGAAAAAAAAATAGACAGACGAGCTTTGTGAACAAAGCTTCCATGTGTATTGATGCTGGAAGCTGTAATTGAAAATCCGCATCAGCTATATTGTATAGAAATTGGGATTCTCGATCCAAATGACGATGCGCCTGTGTTCCAGAGAAAAGAGGTTCATTTAGAAATCTCGGAACTGATGCCGGCTGGGACGACTTTTCCATTCCAGGACGCCACGGACTCGGACGCTGGGACCAACATGGTTCGCTCCTACCAGTTCAGCCCAAACGAGTATTTCACTTTGAAATCACAGGCAGATACCGAACTAACTGGCACTCCAGAACTGGTGCTGGAGCGGTCCCTGGACAGAGAGCAACAATCCACACATCGGTTAACACTGACGGCGTTCGATGAAGGAATTCCACAAAAATCCGGAACCACCCAGATTAACATCAATGTGA
Source organism: Sphyrna mokarran (assembly GCA_024679065.1). Classification (NCBI taxonomy): domain Eukaryota; kingdom Metazoa; phylum Chordata; class Chondrichthyes; order Carcharhiniformes; family Carcharhinidae; genus Sphyrna; species Sphyrna mokarran. The sequence continues at coordinate 82,509,376 of JAGIQG010000014.1, read as the reverse complement.
TTGATGCTAACGACAATGCCCCAGTTTGCGAACAAGACGTCTATCAAATCACCACTGCGGAAAACGTGCGTAAAAATACGTTGATCGTTAAAGTAACAGCGGTGGATTTGGACGAAGGCGTTAATGGTGAAGTAACATTCTTTCAGCGAGAACGCTGTGGACAGAGTTCGGAAAGTATTCAGTTTGAATTCGGTAACGGAGAAATTAGAGTAAACGGTACTCTGGACTTTGAAGAAATAGAAAATTATCAGATTTTGGTACAAGCTAAGGACAAAGGTACACACCCAGTATCTGTATACTGTAAAGTTCTGATAAAGGTTACTGATGTCAATGATAATTATCGTGAAATAGTAACAACATCGACATTAAACAGCATCCAGGAAAACGCGTCTCCGAACACTGCAGTAGCTCTTTTCCGGGTTACGGACCGAGATTCTACAGACAAAAGGTTTATTTTCGAATCGCCAGAGATACACCTTTTAAATTGAATAGTTCTTTTAGTAACTACTATATATTGGTCACTCATGATGAAAAACACCGTGAAAAAGCGCCAGAGTACAATATTAGCATTACATGTACAGATACCGGATCCCCTTCCTTGTCGACTACGAAAACCATCCGAGTTCAAGTCTTAGACATAAGCGACAACGCACCACGTTTTACGCAACATTCGCTCACCATGTATGTCACAGAAAATAATTTAATTGGTTCCTCTATTGGTTCGGTATCAGCCTTTGATCCAGATTCCAATGAAAATGCCGCATTGTCGTAATCCATTGTCGACAATCTGATAGATGGTTTACCAGCATCTTCATTGTCTCAATAAACACAGCCACTGATGTGATATTTATACAGCGCTCATTTGATTCTGAACATGTAAAATCTTTTGAGTTCTATGTCAGTGTAAGAAACGCTGGTTTGCCATCGCTCGGCAGTAATGCACTTGTGAATGTGATCATCGCAGATCAGAATGACAATACTGTATCGCCGTTGCCAAATAAAGAATCAGTGGTAGAGGAAACAATGCCAAGATCCGTCAAATCGGGTTACTTGGTTGCAAAAGTGACAGTCACTGGTGCAGATTCTGGTTTGAGGGCCCAGCTTTCCTATTACCTGCGTCAGCCGACTGATAACGGCCTGTTTATGGCATTTCCGGAAATAGGAGAAATCTGAAATATTCGCCGCTTTGCGCATAAAGATTCACTCAGACAAACCATCGTAATTTTGGTGAGAGACAATGGAACCCCGTCCTTTTCAATAACAGCCATCATCCATGTATCAGTGCAGGACGATGCTACAAAAGGCGCATCTAATATAGGCATGCTGGGGGTCTCTGAGACTTGGCAATCTGATTTTAAAAACTATTTGTTTTTTTTGTATAACATCACTCATTTTTCTTGTGGCTATTCTAATCCTTAGTTTTAAAGTTCACAAAGATAGGAATGCAATTAACAGTTACTGTTGCTGCTGGAAAATGTCGCATTTTCTCCGGAAGGACTCGCTCCAAGGTACTCAAAGAGCGAGTGTAAAATTTCAGATACCACTCAATTATGCAGAGGCGCGTGGCAACGAAACTTTCCCACAAACATTTCGGTGTAACGTGTCAAGATTCAACCACGAACGATTTTATGTTTTTAAAATTGCATGGTATAAAGGAACTCATGGTTGATATCATGACTGGCTCATGCGTCACTTTCGGGCACGAAAAACCCTTCAACTCTACCAGCAGGAAAAACACTGAATACCATGAGGTAAGCACTAAATTCTTGCAATTTGAACCTTACTGAGCATTTTAGAAGGTGTTGTCAAGTCCTAGTTAGGGTGCTGAACTAGTAGTACAGATCTCGTCTCATTCGGATCGTGCAATGACAGTTTCAGAAGTCAGTTGATTTCAGTTCAAAAGATTAAAAAAATAAATGAAACATGTTTCCATGTCATCATTAAGCTGATGGAATATTATGATGAACTCAACTGATCACAAATGTCACTAACACCAATGAAGGAAGGACACCTGTTGCTCTCATACGTGCCTCCAGTACTGCAATACATCAGTTCAGTCCAAACATTGACACCATCATAGCTAGCTAACTATTCAGTCGCTGCAAATGACAGAGTAGCCCATTCGGGCCCTCCAGTCTATTCCTCAATTGTTTATTAACTTGGCTGATCTACGTTTCAGACCTACTTACTCCCCGTTGGCCGGAATTTATTCATTGAATTAGCCATCAACAACATATCACTAATTTCGACAGTTCCAAGAGATTAAACCTATGCATCAGTTATCGGTCTTGCATATCTGATTGACAAGCTCAAATGGGCTAGATTACTTGTACCATATCTTGCCATAATAAAGATCGTAACTGATTATAATTATCCTAAAATTACACAGTTGACACTTCCGTATTAAGAAAAACATGCATTACCGACGAGAAAGTGAAAGTATTGTAGAAAAGGAGTTACATTCTAAGTTTAGATAAGGTAAATTTAGCGCTTATCAGAAAGAGACAAGAAACTCAAAAGAAAAAAAGCGACTGAAAGACAAGAGAAGAAATTTATGCATGGAGCCAGAGGAAATGGGCGAGGTATTAAATGAGTCCTTTGCGTCAGTATTCATCAAAGAGAAGTACTTGGTGGATGATGAGTCTGTGAAATAATGTGTAGACAGTTTGAGTCATGTTGAGATCAAAAAGGGGGAGGTGTTGGAGTTCTTGAGAAGCATTAAGACATACAACTCCTCAGGACCTGATGAGAGGACCTGGTATGGAAGGACTGTCCTATGAGGAACGATTAGATAGACTGGGGTTGTTTTCCCTTGAAAGACGTCGGCTTAGAGGGGATCTCATAGAGGTGTATAAGATTATAAAGGGTATAGATAGAGTAAATGGAGGTAAACTTTTTCCACCTTTAGAAATGGATAGGACGAGAGGTCATGGCCATAGGGTGAGGGGGGCTATGTATAGGACGAATATTAGAGGGCAGTTTTTCACACAAAGGGTAGTGGGGGTGTGGAATGCACTGCCGAGTAAGGTGGTGGGAGCAGGCACGCTGGGGCTGTTTAAGGGTCTCTTGGACAGCCACATGAGCGGTATGCAGATAGAGGGATATATTAGGACTGTTTAACTACGGCTTTTTTCCACAGGTAATTCGGTCCATAATTTGAGCACGCATTCGGCAGGTGGTGCGGGTACAGCTCTTGGATGTTGATTCATGGGTTGCCTGGTACCTCATGTCGTATATGAGTGCTTTATGTGGACCACCTGAAGGGCACCATGACAGCTCAGAGACTATCGATGTGGCTGTGCAGACACTTGGAATTGGGCCGGTGTCTGCGGGAGTTTGCGCGTTCTCCCCGTGGTTGCGTGGGTTTTCTCCGGGCACTCCGGTTTCCTCCCACAACCCAAAAATTCGCTCTTAGGCTGATTGGGTAACAAATTGTCCCTATGGTGAAAATTTTCCAAATTAGGATTAATATATATATTATTATATAGGACTATTAAAATAGGATAATTATTTGGTATTACGGTGGCGCGGGCTCGTTGGGCCGAAGGGCCTGTTTCCCGTGCTGTGTTGCTTAAAAAAAAAGATACATCCCAGACTCTTGAAACAAGCAAGGAAGGAAATTGCTGGGTCCTTGCAAGAAATCTTTGTATCCTCACTGGTTACAGGGGAAGTTCCAAAGAACAAACAAAGAACAAAGAACAACACAGCACGGGAAACAGGCCCTTCGGCCCAACGAGCCCGCGCCGCCGTCCTAACGTCTTAATGAGATATAGAGACCAATATAGGGACAATTTGTTCCAGAGGGTTGAAGAATAGCCAGTGTTGTTCCGTTGTTTCAGAAAAGTAGCAAGAATAATCGAGATAATTATACATCGATGAGCCTTACATCAGTGGTAATTATTGGAGATGATTCTTTGAGACAGGATTTATTCCAACTTGGAAATAGTTGGACTTAGTGAGAGGCAACATAGTTTTGTGAAGGGGAAGTTGTGTTGGTAATGCATTCCCTCTTTGTCTCCAGGCCTTAGGTTGCAATGTGACTACATCTCTGATCATTCTATCGACGTAGATGGCAGTTCCCAGGATGTGCAACAGTGACTGTATATCTCCCTGGAGCTCTGAACCCCTGAGCTCATGTTTCTTGTCCGCACATACGGTCGTCTCGGACATGCATTCGAATCGATTGACCTGCGCTGCCAGCTTGCTATGATAAAACATTAAGGGATTAATAAACATAATTTCAGATGCGTCAGTAAATTCATTACTGTAACTATAGTGCCAAATGTTGTGCTTATGTTGCAACGATCTAGATATTCACAACACTGGGATATAAGAGCAGGAGTAGGCCATTCAGCCCATTGAGTAGGTTCTGCCACTTAGCTCGATGATGGCTAATGATATATCTCAGAATCTTCCCCTCACACTGTCGCTATGTCCTTTTATGTCTTGGCGGGAAGGCTGGCTCGGGCTTCTGAAGGGACTTTAAACTGAAAAGGTTGGGGGGAGGGAATCGAGATGAGGTGACTGAGAGCGATGAGGTTAGCCCCCAAGTAGAAAAGAATTATAGACAATATTAGAGGGAGGTTAGACAGGTGATGGAGAAGGGAAGCGCCCAGACTGAGGGTCTGAGGTGTGTCTATTTTAATGCCAGGAGTGTAGTGAATAAAGTGAATGAGCTCAGGGCCTGCCTGGATTGCTGCTTGGGAATGTGATGTGATGGTCATTACAGAGACTTGGATGCCTCAGGGACAGGACTGGGTACTTCAGATGCCAGGATTTAGATCCTTCAGGAAGGACAGGGAGGGAGGTAAAAGAGGTAGGGGAGTGGCATTGTTGATCAGGGACAGTGTCACAGCTGTAGAGAAGGAGGATGCCGTAGAGGGACTGTCTACAGAGTCTCTGTGGGTGGAAGTTAGGAACAGCAAGGGGTCGAAAACTTTGCTGGGTGTTTCTTATGTGCCACCCAATAGTGACAGGGATGTTGAAGTGCAGATAAGGAAACAGATCCTAGAGAGATGTAGAAATAACAGAATTGTCGTGATGAGAGACTTTAATTTCCCAAATATCGATGGAATGTCCCCAGGGTAAGGGGTTCGGATGGTGAGGAGTTTGTTAGGTGTGTTCAGGAGGGATAAGCCTACAGAGGAGAGGCTGTACTTGACCTAGTGCTGGCTAATGAACCAGGACAGGTGTTGGATCTCTCGGTAGGAGAGCATCTAGGGAATGGAGATCATAATTCTATCTCCTTCACGATAGCATTGGAAAAAAATAGGATCAGGCAGGATAGGAAGGTGTTTGTCTGGAATAGGGGGAAATATGAAATCATTAGGCAGAAAATTGGAAAAGTAAACTGGAAGGAGGTATTCATGGGGAAAAGTACTGAAAGAAGGTTGCGGATTTTCAAGGAATGTTTGTCTGGAGCTCTGCATGACAATGTTCCGGTGAGGCAAGGAGGTTTTGGTAGGTCAAGAGAACCGTGGTGGACAAAGGTAGTGATGAACCTAGTTAGGAAGAAAAGAAAGTTGTACAATAGGTTCAGGGAGCTAGAGGATGTTAAAGATCGAGAGGCATACAAGACTTGTAGAAGGGAGCTTAAAAAGGAAATTAGAAGAGCCAGAAGGGGTCACGAGAAGGCTTTAGCAGGTAGGATTAAGGAGAATCCCAAGGCATTCTACAAATTTGTGAAGAGTAAAAGGATGAGAAGAGAAGGGATAGGACCTATAAAAGGTGAAGGAGAAAAAGTCTATGTGGAACCAGAAGAAATGGCAGAGGTACTTTGCCTCAGTATTCACAGTAGAGAGTGATCTGGGGGTTGTACTACAGGAATGCGGCAAACTGAAAAGATTAAGCATGTGGACATTAAGAAAGAGGAGCTGTTCAATTTCATCAAGGTAGATAAGTCACCGGATCCGGATGGGATGTACCCCAGGTTACTGTGGGAGGTGAGGGAAGTGATTACAGGGCCCTTGGCGATGATCTTTGCGTCGTCGATGGAGATGGGAGAGGCTCCGGAGGATTGGAGGATTGTGGATGAGGTGCCTATTTTCAAGAAGGGGAATAGGGATAGTCCAGGCAATTACCGAGAGTCTGTGAGTCCGAGAGTGAGTCTGACCTCAGTGGTCGGTACGTTGATGGAGAGGATTTTGAGAGATAGGATTTATGAGCATTTACAGAAATTCAATATGATCAGGAATAGTCAACACGGCTTTGTTAAGGGCAAATCGCGCCTTGCGAGCCTAGTTGAATTCTTTGAAAATGTGACTGAACACATTGACGAAGGATGAGCAGTGGACATGATTTACATGGATTTTAGTAAGGCATTTGATAAGATCCCCCATGCAAGACTTCTTGAGAAGGTGAGAGGGCATGGGATCCAAGGGGCTTTAGCTTTGTGGATCTAGAACTGGCTTGCCTGCAGAAGGCAGAGAGTAGTTGTGGATGGGTCTTCTTTTGCATGGAGGTCAGTCATCAGTGGAGTGCCCCAGGGATCTGTTCTAGGACCCTTGTGTTTGCCATTTTCATAAATGACCTGGATGTGCAAATGGAGGGATGGGTTAGTAAGTTCACCGATGATACGAAGATCGGTGGTGTTGTGGATAGTCTGGAGGGATGTCTGAAGTTGCAGCGAGATATAGATAGGATGCAAGTCTGGGCGGAAAATTGGCAGATGGACTCCAACGCGGATAAATGTGTGGTGCTCCATTTTGGCAGGACTAATGGGATGAAGCAGCATAATATCAAGGGTAGGAGTCTTGGCAGTGTTGAGGAGCAGAAGGATCTTGGGATCCGGGTCCATAGGTCTCTTAAATCTGCCCCGCAGGTGGAGGATGTGACCAAGAAAGCATATGGTGTACTGGCCTTCATTAATAGAGGAATTGAGTTTACGAGTCGGGAGGTAATGCTGCAACTTTATAAGACCCTTGTCAGACCCCACTTGGAGTATTGTGTGCAGTTCTGGTCGCCTCACTATAGGAAAGATGTGGAAGATATTGAGAGGGTGCAGAAGAGATTTACAAGGATGTTGTCTGGATTGGGGAGCATGCCTTAAGAAGATAGGTTGAGAGCTAGGTTTCTTCTTGGAGAAACGAAGGTTGAGAGGCGACCTGATAGAGGTTTATAAGATGTTGCGAGGAATAGGTAGAGTGGATTCTCGGAGGCTATTTCCCAGGGCTGAAATGGTCGCTACGAGAGGACATAGGTTTACGGTGCTGGGGGGCCAGTCCAGAGGAGATGTTAGGGGTAAGTTTTTCACTCAGAGGGTGGTGAGTGAATGGAATCGGTTGCCGTCAGTGGTGGTAGAGGCGAACTCGCTGGGGTCTTTTAACAGACTTCTGGATGAGTACATGGGATTTAATGGGATTGGGAGTTACACATAGTTCTATGGCCTGGTAGGTATAGATATGATCGGCACAACTTGTGGGCCGAAGGCCTGTTTGTGCTGTAGTATTCTATGTTCTATGTTCTATGCCATTAGCATTTAGTAATCTGTCAATTCTGCTTTAAAGGTACTTACAAACAAAGTTTTCACAGCCCTCTTGGAGTACAAAATTTCCTAAGATTCATCACCCTATGAGTAAAAAAGTAAATCTCAACATCTTGGTCCTACGTGACTTGTCCCTTATTTTGAAACTGCGTTCACCATTTCTAGACTCCTCAACCTGTAGAGACAGCTTACCTGAATCTTCCCCCTTCATCATTTTAAAGATGATATAGGTTTCATTAAGATTTCCTCTCAATCTTCCAAACTCCAGAGAATAAAGGTCCATTTTCCCCACTCTCTCTTTATAAATTAGTCCCGCCATGCCAGAAACAAGTCTCATTAACTTTCATTACGCTTCCTTCATAACCATAATATCGCTCCAAATGGGGACCAAAACTGTGCACTCTAGGTGATATCTTTCCAAAGTTCTACAGAATTAGAACAAAAAACTTATTGATTATTGATGAAAATAATGGTAAGTGTTTAATTGCATGAGCAGCTTAACATAGAACATAGAACATAGAACATTACAGCATAGAACAGGCCCTTCGGCCTTCGATGTTGCGCCGACCAATATAAAAAGCAATGCCCCTCCAAACTAAACCATTCCCTTCTCTTCCATATACTTATCAACTAACCTCTTAAACGCCACCAAACTTGGCGCATCTACAACCGCTGCAGGCAGGGCATTCCACTCCCGAACCACCCTTTGGGTAAAGAACCTACCTCTGATATCCGTCCTATAACTATCACCCCTTAATTTAAAGCTGTGTCCCCTCGTGCTAGCTTTCTCCATCCTAGGAAAAAGGCTATCACTGTCCACCCTATCTAAACCTCTAATCATCTTATATGTTTCGATTAGGTCCCCTCTTAGCCGCCTCCTTTCTAACGAAAACAACCTCAAATCCCTCAGCCTCTCCTCATAAGACCTGCCCTCCATACCAGGCAACATCCTGGTAAACCTCCTCTGTACCCTCTCCAATGCCTCCACATCTTTCTTATAATGCGGGGACCAGAACTGCACACAATACTCCAAGTGCGGCCGCACTAGAGTTTTGTGCAGTTGCAACATGACGTTGCGGCTCCGAAATTCAATCCCCCTACCAATAAAAGCCAAGACTCCATATGCCTTCTTAACAACCTTCTCGACTTGACTGCCTACTTTCAGGGATCTATGCACATACACACCAAGATCCCTCTGTTCATCTAGACTACTAAGAATCCTACCATTTGCCCTATACTCTACACATTTATTATTTCTGCCATAGTGCATTACCTCACACTTTTCCACATTAAACTCCATTTGCCACCTCTCGGCCCAGCTCTGCAACTTGTCCAAGTCCCTCTGCAAACTATAACACCCCTCTTCACTATCTACCACTCCACCGACTTTAGTGTCATCTGCAAATTTACTAATCCATCCTTCAATACCCTCATCCAGATCATTTATAAAAATTACAAACAGCAGGGGCCCCAAAACAGACCCCTGAGGTACACCACTTGTCACCGAACTCCAAGATGAATATCTCCCATCAACCACCACCCTCTGTCTTCTATCTGCTAGCCAATTCCTAACCCAATTAGCTAAATCACCCTCTATCCCATACATCTGCATTTTCTGCAGAAGTCTTCCATGGGCCACCTTATCAAACGCCTTACTAAAGTCCATATATACCACATCAACCGCCTTACCCCCATCCACCTCCTTAGTCACTAAGTCAACGATTATAATCGCACAGTTATGCAAAGACGCAAAAAATTAATGGGTTCGAAGACAAGTATGAAAACTAAGGGAAGCAAAGTATTGGTGCCAGTGTAAATTTTTTAGAGAACACTTAAAGGGATTTTCGAGGTTTTTAAGGAACCATGGACAATGAGTGACAGGTGATGCATCATATTGATCGGGGCTGTTCCGAGATTATGGAAGAGCAAAAATCTCATGAGACAAATTTCAACAGAGAGTGCAAGATGTATGATTTATGGATTTGGAAACACAATTTTGCAGATCATGGAAAGATTACGCTTGAGGTTCCTTTGCGGAAATGGGCCATCCACAACGGATTTTTTAAAGGCCTATTGCGTTACAGTTGATTTCAAAAGGTAGGTATGATATACCTACTAATTTTAATCAAGCTTGCGTGAGAATCAGGAGATTTAGAGATCATGGATTTAATGTTGGAGCAATCAAATCGGAGCGTGGAAGCTGAAGAAATATCTCGCAATAAATTAGGTTCTGAAGCCTTAAATGGGAAAGAAAGAACATTGAGCTGGTGAAAGGGCCGGCTTAGGTGAGGGGTGACTCTTGGTGTTGGGGGGCACTGCATTCTTTTTTAGTTCTTCGCAGAATGTGAGTGTCGCTGATTAGGTGGGCGTTTGATGCCTATCTTCAAATAATACTTTCATAGCAGAACTTTTGAAGCTATTCTGAGAAATTGGTAACATTCTGACTTAATTCGGAATGATGTATAGATGGTAAAAGTAAATTAAGCAACACAGCGTATCAAAGTGCAGTTTCAAATAGTTGTGGCCCGTGATATAGGCGGCATTTCCTGTTGATCCTTAGCTGTTCTGTAAAAGTGGTGCTGCATCTTTTTGAAAATCCGTAGTCCTCATATTGCAATGACGGTTGCAACATGTGCGACATGGGTAAAAATACCGTTTTTTTGTTGTTGATGGCATTTGCTTTAAATCTGACAATGCAGCCAATTCTACTGAGAATCATATGACGTTAACGACTTTATGGGTTTAGACTGAGATTACAATTGAAGTAGGTGATAACTAACCAGTCTGATTCAACCAAGTCTGTGAACAATCCGACAGAACAATGAGAACAGATGGTTTCGTTTATTAGATTACCTTTTTTGACATAACAGATTACAAATGATGGTAAAACGCGTGATATTGCCGGTAGTGTGCTTTTGATTTGATTTATTATTGTCACATGTATTAGTATGCAGTGAAAAGCATTGTTTCTGCGCGCTATACGGGTAAACATAGCGTTCAGAAAGAAGAAAACGAGTGAAGAATGTAGTTTAACAGTCATAGCTAGGGTGTAGAGAAAGAACAACTTCATGTGAATTAGGCCAATTCAAAAGTCTGATGGCAGCAGAGAGGAAGCTATTCTTGATTCGGTTGACATGTGAGCTCAGACTTTTGTATCTTGGAAGGGGTACGTCAGGTCATTAATGATGCTGGCTGCTTTGCCAAGGCAGCGGGAAATGGATGGGAGGCAGGTTTGCGTGATGGATTGGGCTACATTCACGTCTATTGGTACTGTGGTCTTGGACAGGGCAGAAGCCATATCAAGCTATGGTACAATCGGAAAGAATGGTTTCTATGGTGCATCTGTAAAAGTTAGCGAAATCTTAGCTCACATGCCAAATTTTCATCGTCTTCTGAGAAAGTAAAGGCGATGGTGGGTTTTCTTAACTTTTTCTTAACTTTAGTGTCGCATGTTAGAATCACAGAATCCCTTCAGTACATCGAGCCTGCACCGACAACAATCCCATCCACACCATATCCCCCAGGTATTTGAACTGCTAATCCCCCGACACTAAGGGACAATTTAGCATGGCGAATCAGCCTAAGATACATATCTATAGAATGTGGGAGGAAATTGGAACATGCACAGGAAACCCACGAAGTCATGGGAAAAGCAAACTCCACACAGTCACCGGAAATGAACCCTGGCGCTGTGAGGCAACAGTGCCAACGACTGTGCCACGATGCTGCCTTGAGATGGATAGAAAATTGGTTGGCAGTTAGGAAGAAAAAACTAAGAATAAAGGGCCTTTTCGCCGATTGGCAGGCAGAAACTAATAGAGTATCTGAGGGATCTGTGTTAGGTCCCCAACTGTTCACATTATATATTCATGATTTGGACGAGGAAACTATAAGTATTATCACTGAATTTGCGCTTGATACACGGTTGGAAGGGAGTTTGAGCTCCGAAGATGGTGCAGAGATGCTTCAGCGTGTTTTGGGTAAGCCTGAGTCAAAATGTGAATGTCAGATGCAGTACAATGTCGATAAATGTGAGTTTGTCCCTTTTGGTTACCAAAACAGATAGACAGATTATTATTTTAGACTTTATAATTTGAGTGATTTGGGTGTTCAGCGAGACTTTGGTGTCCTTGTGCATCAGTCACTGAAAGTAAGTGCGCAGGTACAGCAAGCAGTAAAGGTGACAAACAATACGTTGGATTTCATAGCGATAGGATTTGACTGTAAGAATAGAGATGTTATATAGCAATTATATGGGGTATCACTGAGGCCAAAGCTCGGAGTACTATGTGCAATTTTGGTGTACGTATTTGCAGAAGTGGAGTTGCTGGCATTGGACTGATGAGTGACTTCTGACAAGTCAGCTGATGAAGGAGCGGCGCCACTGGTCAGTGCCATTCCTGACCAGTCACCTGATGAAGGAGCGGCGTTCCGAAAGAGGTGCTAACAAATAAACCGGTTGGACTTTAACCTGGTTTTGTAAAACTACTTACTGTATCTGCAGAAGGCGATTCTTGCTATGAAGGAAGTACAGTGAAAATTTACCAGGCTGATTCCTAAGATAACAGGACTGTCATATGAAGAAAGATTATGTCAGCAAGGGTATGCATTCGAATTTAGAAGGGTGACAGGAGGTCTCATAGAAATTGATAAAATCCTAACAGGATTAGGTAGGGTAAATTACAAAGAATGTTCTTGGTGAAGGTGGAGTCCTGAATTAGGAATCATTGTTTGAGGATGGGGGTAAACCTTTTAAGATTGAGCTGAGGAGATATTTCTTTAATCAGAGAGTGGCGAATCTGTGGAATTCACTGCTACAGACAGTGATTGAGGTCAAAACACTGCACGATTTCCAGAAGGAATTAGATATAGCTTTTAGGGTTATAGGGGTCAAATGTATGGAGGGGGGAATCAGATAACTAAACGTTGGTCAGACACGATCAATATGAATCGCAGAGCTGGATCGAAGACCGTACGATCTACTCCAGCTTTTCTTTTCCATGTATGCATCTTTTTTACGATATACCCAAGAAGTAGTAAACAACAATAGTCAGGTAAATGTTGCATTAACCGATTAAATATAATAATGATTATCTTTCATGTCAATGAGGCATCCTATGAATTGTGTAATAAATAGTAAACATAAATGACAATTGAAGTTGCACAACCATAAATGCACAACGCAGTTCTTCCAGTCTTCTCTAGAGGCACTACTGCTTTAAGATTATGTGGTGTTATTATTGGCCCAGTCTCTTTGTGTCGCTGTCTACCAATGAGATGAGGAAATGTGGCTGAGGATCCAGCACCACTCCCCCTGCAACACACACTGCACAGTATCAAAGGGAGACGGAACATTCTCCAAGCTTTGATTCCCAACTCGGAAAGAGTCAGAGAGGATGGAATGGAATTTGCAAAAATAACATTTGCGATTATCACAAAGAACGCTGGGACCGAGCCGAAAACCAATCTTTTAAAAACCCGAAAAATAAGGTAATGAGGAATCGGATTCTCATGGTCACAATAAGAAGCGTAAAATTCATCTGAGAATTAGACAGTTATTTCCCGGTACATTGATGCAGAATGACCTTCTTGCGAAGTAGCCAAATGCCGTTATGGCCCGTTCTTCACGTGGTTCTCGTGTATGTTTCCGATTCGGTAAATGGAAACATTCGCTATTCAATTCCAGAAGAATTAGAGCTTGGTGCCTTTGTTGGAAATATTGCTAAAGACCTCGGCTTAGATGTTAAACAACTATTTGAACGCAAGTTTCGGATCGCATCAGAAAACAGGAAACAACATTTTACTGTGAATTTAAAAACTGGAGTTTTGCATATAAAAGAAAAAATCGACAGAGAGCAGGTATGTGAGCAAGGCCTCCGTTGCGCATTAACGTTAGAAGCTGTGATTGAAAATCCGCTTCAAATATATCGTATTGAAGTTGACATTCTGGACATAAACGATAATGTCCCCGAGTTCCAAAGAAGCGAGGTTAACCTGGAAATATCAGAATTCACACCAATTGGAATGTCTTTTTCACTCGAAAGAGCTTTTGATCCGGACGCTGGAACCAACAGCGTTCTTACATATCAACTGAGTTCAAACCAGTATTTCAGATTGAAATGGCAGTCAGAGGACGGGGAAGCTGGCCTTCCAGAAATCGTGCTAGAAAGAGCCTTAGATCGAGAGCAAGAACCGACTCATCGACTAACACTGACGGCGTTTGACGGAGGTAAACCAATGAGGTTCGGAACCACGGAGATTAAAATTATTGTGGTTGATGCGAACGACAATGCACCAGTTTGCGAACAAAACATTTATGAAATTACTATTACAGAAAATACACCCAAAGATACTTTGATTGTGAAAGTGACTGCAGTAGATGTGGACGAAGGTCTGAACGGTGAGGTAATCTATTCTTTCAGTGATCACACTCCCGAGAAAATACGTGAGCTGTTTAGCTTGGATGCAACAACCGGAGAAATCAGAGTAACTGGTGTCCTGGACTTTGAGGAAACACCTAGTTATCAGATTTCAGTACAAGCAAAAGACAGGAGTTCGCATCCAGTGGCAGTATACTGTAAGGTTTTACTGACGGTTACTGATGTCAATGATAATTCACCTGAAATAATAGTAACCTCTACGTCAAGCACGATCCTAGAAAACGCTTTACCAGACACAACAGTAGCTGTTCTAAGAATTACAGACCGAGATTCAGAAAAGACAGCACATGTTAATTGCAGGATACCCAAAGATATCCCATTTAAGCTTTCGAATTCTTTTACTAACTATTATACTTTAGCCAGTCAGGGTGATATAGATCACGAAACGGTGCCAGAGTACAACATTACTATCATATGCACTGATACTGGCAACCCGCCACTGTCGACGACGAAAATTTTCCAAGTCCTGGTCGCAGATATCAATGACAATGCGCCACATTTTACGCAGCCTTCCTTCACCCTGCATGTTACAGAAAATAATGTTGTTGGCGCTTCAATTGGTTCCGTGTCAGCCTTTGATCCAGATTCTGGTCAAAATGCCGAACTTTCTTATTCTATTTTGGATAGCCTGATACACGGATTGCCTGCATCCTCTTTTGTCTCTGTAAATACCGTCAGCGGAGTGATTTCTGTTCACAAATCTTTCGATTTTGAACAACTAACACGTTTTGAAGTGTATGTGAATGTGAAGGATTCTGGGTCGCCTCCACTCAGCAATAATGTTACGGTCACTGTAATCATCGTGGACCAGAATGATAATACCCCTGTGATCATGGAACCTTTGGCAAAAAAAGATTCGGCAGCAGAAGACTCAATACCAAGATCTGCCGAGCCAGGTTATTTGGTTACAAAAGTCATAGCTACTGATGCCGATTCGGGTCTCAATGCTCAACTTGTTTACCAACTATATCAACCGACTGATGAAAGTCTCTTTACTGTGGCTCCAGAATCAGGAGAAGTATGGACAATTCGCCACTTTACCCGCAAGGATTCAGTCAGGACAAAGATCGTAATTTTGGTGAGGGACAAGGGAACCCCATCCCTTTCATCTGTGATCACTATCAATGTATCAGTGCAAGATGACGCAACAGAAAATATCTCTAATATTGGAATGCTGGAAACAACTGGACTGTGGAAATGGGATTTGAAATTCTATCTCATGGTCTTATTTAGTGCCACGTCATTTATTTTACTTGTGGCAATTGTATTCCTCGGTACTAAAGTGTACAAAGGGAGAAATTATGTCAGCGGTGGCTTTTGCTGTTGGAATACGTCGCACTTTTCCCCGGCGAACTCACGCCACGGAATTCAAAAGGCGAGTGTAAACATTCATATCCCACCCAACTATGCGCATGCGTATGAAGACGCGACATTTTCACAACAATTTCGCTACGACCCAGCTATGAATGATTTACTGTTTCTCAAATTAAATGGTTCGGCCACACCCGTGGCTGATCTCAAGACTGACACGTGTGTCCCTTCTAATCATGGAAAGGCATCAGTCACTCTCACCAAGGAGACAACAGAGGAGGTGAGGGCCGCCTTCGTATGAATGTCTTGAGCATGTTAATTAGATAATATAGAGAGAAGTATAAACGTGAAGCTGGAAGCAAAACCTGACTTATGCTTGAGATAACATTT
Organism: Sphyrna mokarran; assembly: GCA_024679065.1. Lineage (NCBI taxonomy): Eukaryota > Metazoa > Chordata > Chondrichthyes > Carcharhiniformes > Carcharhinidae > Sphyrna > Sphyrna mokarran. The sequence continues at coordinate 82,493,752 of JAGIQG010000014.1, read as the reverse complement.
CGGAAAAGTTCTGTTTAAGGTAACAACTGCCCGTGCTGTTGTTCAAATATTTTTCAGGAAACCTAGAACCTCCTCGTAGTATGTTAATTGGTTGCTGTCATCGTCAAAAATGTCACAATAATTGAAGTGCTGACTATCATTGGAGGAGCTATATTGCATTTATGGGATTATAAATGCCAGTTTGAAGATATATACAGCTCACTGACCTTGAGCTAGTAATGATTTGAAAAAGTTGTTGCGGCTGAGTGGTCCAAGGAAGTTAATAAAATGTTCCGCTGAAGCAATTATTTGAGCGAACCTGTTTTTCAGCACACGTTAGCACGTTAAACATTTATTAGACAAATCATTTAAATTCACATCAATTTTAAAGCACTGGCAGCAATTAACATATGAACGGCACGGTGGCGCACTGGCATCACTGCTGCGTCGCAGCGCCAGAGACCTGGGTTCAATTCCAGCCTACGGTCACTGTCTGTGTGGAGTTTGCATTTTCTCCCCGTGCCCACCTGGGTTTCCTCTGGGTGCTCCAGTTTCGTCCCACTGTCCAAACATGTGCAGATTAGGTTGATTGGCCATGCTAAATTGACCCTCGTGTCAGGGGATTAGAAGGGTCTTAAGGTGTTAAGGGAATGGGGCCTGGCTGCGATTGTGGGCGGTATAGAGTCGATGGGCCGAATGGCTTCCTTCTGCACTATAGGGATTTTATGATCTCCAAGAGAAGGAATCTCAGTACAACAATATCATGGAATTGTACAGTGCAGAGGAAGGCCTTCGGCCGAACGAGCCTGCATCGACGCATGTTAAACATCTGACCTGCCATCCATTCCTATATAACATACTTAGGCCCATAGCCTTGAATGTTCTGGCATGCCAAGTGTTCATTCATGTACTCTTTAAAGCATATGAGGCACCTCGCCTGTACCACTCTCGCAGGCAGCGCATTCTAGATTGTTTTCATCCTCTGGGTAAAAATGTTTGTCTCACATCTCCTAAACCTCCTGCCCTTCATCTTGAACCTGTGTCCCCTCGTGACTGACTCTTCAAATGAGGGGAACAGCTGCTCGTTGTTTATTCTGTCCATGCACTTCATAATATTCCTTACCTCCATTAGATCGTCACTGAGTCTTCTCTGAGCCAGCAAAAATAACCGAAACCTATCCAACCTCTCTTCACAACGTTCCATCCCAGGGAGCATCCTGGTGAACCTCCCAAATGTCTTCTCATAATATTTGTTGAGATGCACATAAACTGCATCAATTATATTCCCATCGTCTGCATAATTGGTCACCTCCTCAGAAAATTTAATTAAATTTGTTAGGCATGACCTCCTTCTATAGAGGTCATGATGACTATCGTTAATCAAGCCTTGCTTCGCCAAATGGACATACATGCTCGCCTTCTGAACTTAGGAAACACATTTGCAGTTTTGCAGTCCTCTGGCTCCTCTCCCGTGGCCAGGTAGGAATTAAAAATTGGGCCAGGGCCACTGCAGTGTCCCCTTGCTTTCTACAGCAGGCTCGGTTAGAATTTATCCGGACCTGTAGGTTAGTCTACTTTTCTTGCATGCCAACGCATCCAATAACATGTTCTTCTCTACATCAATTTCATCACGAGTTCATAATGTGTATTGGAAAGGTGGAAAATATGAGGGCCAGGGCTATGGAGAAAATGGTTTCTGTTAGGAGAGAATTTTAAAATGTCACTGTAAGCATGGAATCAATACGTATTAAGGACGCCTACTTACGGTCAGTAATCGTTATGATTGAAATATATGAGCCTAAAATCTTTGATTTTATGTGGAATATAGCTGCAGTCACATAAATTAGAGAATTCACAGAAATTTGGAGTTGACAGAAAGACCATTAGTTACACGCTTATGAAGATAATATGTTGCAGAAATATGAAAAAGCAAAATATGGGGAATGTTGTTGTATTAATTTAATAAAAATTCCAGACCTAAAAGCAATATAAGCATATAAACAACTAATTGCAACATAAAAGCAATAAAAGCATATAAACAACTAATTGTTTATTAGTGACAACGCTATTTCCCCTAATCAGTCTTGTAGAAGTCTACATCCATTTGGATGATAGAAATTTTAACATCAACGGATGAAGTGAAAAACATCACGAGAGGCGTATGGTATTAAAGGAGATTTGTGGGTTTTATACTGCATACAGTGTTACAATATGAAAAGGAATTTAAACTTGTCTCAAATACATAAAACGTTTTGCATATATCATTCACTGATAAGAAAATGCGTTGTATGAAAATGAAACCAATAATAATTGGATTAAAAGGATGTAAATGAGTGATCACGATGGATAATAATTTCATTATATTTACCAATCACATGAATTAAACAGACAACTCGATAATTGGTCAAAAGTGCAAAAACCAGCCCGAAATGTTTGTGCTTCTAAAATAACCAGTTTTTATTTGTAAGTTCTGGTGCTGACTGGTGAAATGGTGGACTAGCATCTGTGAGCTCCTTGCAGACATTTATTTCAACAGTATGACTGCACAGAGTTACGTCTTCTAAATGTTTCAGGAACTGGAACAGGTAGTGCAGAGATTATTGGTTGTACCAACGAATATCATGAGACTGTAAGAGTTAGGAACAGAAGTAGGCCATATAAAGAAAAACATTTTACTCCATTCTTAAAGTTACAAAGCCAATTCTCAGAATGGACTGGCCAGTCCAAAGCCAAATTCAAAATCCAATTGATTCAATTAAAGATCCCGACAAGGGAGACAAGCATGATCCCACCTGAGAAGAGAAGGAGTTACACCTCATGTTGGGCCTGATCGGACACTTGATCTTAGCCAAAAAGGCTAATATGCGAACGGCCATGACCTCTGTACTAGCAATCAATAAAATCATGACGGACCTGATGTGGTGATCCTCAACTCCACTTTCTCGCCATATCCCCTTACTGATTAAAAATATGTCTGCCTCAGTTTTGAATATATTAATCGACCCAATCTGTACAGTGCCTTGATATATAGAACTCTGCAATATCACTTCCCCTCCGACAGAAGAAGTTCCTCCTAATCTCTCATTCAAATGGATGATTTCCCTATTCTGAAATTATACCTTCTGGTCCTGTAATCTTCCACAATTGGAAAATCATCTCCGCATTAACTTTATCAAGCCGCATAACAATTTTATATGTATCAATAAGATCCTCTTTATTTCATCCAAATTCAACATCTACTCAAGGCCCCATGAACTCTCATATGGTTTCAAATTAAACATGAACATAGAAAACTCCGCTAACGACCACATACAGTCTGACAACACCGCAGCATTGCCAGTAGCTGATGAATCAGTATTGCTGCATATTGAACGCAGCTTGGAAGAAGCTTGAAGGCGGGAAGCGTGCAGAATGTATGTGGGGGTGTTCAATGTCCATCACCAAGAGTGACATCAAGCCAACCGAGCAGACCGCGTCCTACAGGGCAACCTAACGGACTGCGTCAGTCGCAGAGGGCCAAAAGCATTGAATTCTTGCGCTCCAAAAGCTGTCGCGGCCCAAGCAAAGTTGCTTCATTAAAGCAACTACAGCAGCTTTTGCACAGCACTGTAGAAATTTTCACAGGTATGTCCTACTCAGAAAGTAGGACAATCCAACCCAACCAAATAACCACTCCTCACCCACCATCAGTGAACGTGGAGAGGATATTTCCACTAATGGGAAAAATTAAAACCAGAAGACACAACCTCAAGCTAAATTCGTTGAAACAGAATTGAGGAGGAATTTTTTCAGACAGGAAATGGCAATTCTGTGGAACTCTTTGCCGCAGAAGGCCACGGAGACCAGGTCAGTGAGTGTTTTTAAGACAGAGATAGATAGGTTCTTAATTAACAAGGGGATCAGGGGTTATGGGGAAAATGCAGAAGAATGGGAATGAGAAAAATATCAGCCATAATTGAATGACAGAGCAGACTCAACCAACCAAGTGTCTAATTCTGCTCCTATGTCTTCTTAAAGTCTTATGGTCTTACCAGTGAATACTCCAGTGAGGTAAATGAAGATTTCATAAATACTGTTACCTAGCTTCACTTGCTTAGCAATAACCTGGTCACTGACGATCTGTTTAGATTCATCATTATCGCTAAGCTCTTGGCCTCAGGTCAGTCGTACGACAAAGATGGAACAAAGGAGCTAAGATCAAGAGGTGCGGTGAATGACTGTCCTTGACTTCAAGGCATCATTCGAATTGAACGTGGCAACAACGACCCCAAGAAAAACTGGGTGCAATGGGAATCAGGAAGAAAATTCTATACTGATCGAAGTCTTGCGTAGCAAAAATAATGATGGGTGTGCTCGTTGGAGGCCGGTTCTCTCACGTTCAGGACATCACTGAAGGAGTTACTCAAAGGAATGTCTTAGGTCCAACCTCCTTCAGCTGTTTCGTCAGTCACCTTGCTTCCATCATGACGTCACAAGTGGGAATGCTTGCTGATGCTTGCACAATGTTCATTTGCTTTCTCGATCTCTCCAATAATGAAGCAGTCCATGTCCAATAAAAAACAAAGCTTTGATTAATGCCCAGGATTCGGCTAACAAGTGATAAGGTATATGCACTCCACGCAAATGCCAGGCGATGACCACCTCAAACCAGACAAAATGCGACCATAACCGCTTTGCGCTCAGTGGTATTACGACCACTAAAATCCCACCATCAGCATTATTGGCAATTTTATTTGAATAGAAACTGTAACGGATCGGACATATAAATACTGTGGCTTCAGGACCATGTCAAAGACTATGAATCTTGCAGTAGGTAACTCACATCTTTGCTTCTAAACCCTACACATCAACTACAATGCAGAGATCAGGTAGAATGCACCTCACTTTTGGGTGAATATAGCTCCAACATGTTTCAAGATGCTTGACACCATTTATGACAAAGCAGCCCACTTGAGGTGCATCCCATCCACAAACATTGACTTCCATCACCACCGACGCACAGTAGAAATAGTGTATGCCGACTACCCGATTCTCTGCAGGAATGTACGATCGTCCCTAACGCACCACCGTACAAACCCACGACCACTATCACCTTGAAGGGCAACGGCAACAGATGCATGGAAAGAAGACCAACTGGAGATTACCCTCTGAAAAACACACCATCCTCACTCGAGATTAACATCGCAGTTCCTTCGCTGCCCCTGTCTCCCGAACAACACTTCGGGTGTAAAAAACCACATGCACTGCAGCTGTTCAAGAAGCCGACTCATCAGAACTTTCTCTAGGATGATTAGGAATGGACTATAAATGCTGACCCGCCAGGCAATGTCCGCATTCCTGAAATGAATAAGAAATGAATCTAGCTTAACCAGATGTTACATAGACTGTCCATGATGTTAACATCTCAGTCATGATGCATGTCCTTGCCAAACGAAAGGACAGAAGTACCAGAGATTGCAAAAATGTTATTCAATGGAAAAGAAGTTGACCGGAGGCATCTCGACAGAATGCCAGACCCATGACATCAGGCGACACATGTTCAAGGAATCTTCCTGCTGGTTATCAGGTAGAACCAGCGATCACAGCTCTTTAACATTTAATTTAAAACAGTGCAGTCGATTCTTCCAGAAGAAGGAATATCATTTTTCACATCCATCCTGTGACGTCCTCTCAGCGTCTTATATTTATTTTCTTATTATTCTAAACTGAATCAAATAGAATGCTAGCCTGTTATGCTTTTTATTCATGAAACAACGCGCCGACTTCAGGCATTAATTTAGTAAAACTTCCCGAACCGCTCCTAAAACATAAGCAATTCTTTTTAATTTTGGAGAAAAATAATTTACGAAAAATGCACTGGATTACCGAAGCAGAACTTCCACTCATGTACTCAATTTCCCTTGCAATAAACAATACCGTTTCAGTAGCTTTCGAATTACGGCGGTACCTGCACACTAACCATGTGAATTCACGTGCAAGTCCACGCAGATACCTCTGCATTTCAGGCTACTCATGCTATGAGGCATATAGTCTAGATATGGAACTTCAGCTGCATGATCACGATTGATCGAGCGAGTTGATTCCTAAAGTAGCAAGCAGCTGGACTGGTTCTGTGACTGATTGCGAGAAGCCCAACAAGAGGGCAACATCTACTTGAACTGGTCCTCGCCAATCTGCGTGTCACAAGGCATCTGTCCGTATCACGTATTCTAGAAGTGAGCGCTGCACAGATCTTGCGAAAATGTAGTCTCGTCTTCACAATGGGAAAACGCTCATTATATTGCATGGTAGGTTCATGATGGGGAATGGGGCAGACTTGTATCAGATTCAGCAACCCAAAACTGGACAACTTTGAGGCACCCACATTTTGGGCCAGCAACAGCGCAATTTTATTCAACCACAATCTGCAGTCTTGCGACCTAGCATAAGCCCCTGCCCATACTTTATCAGTAGAAACAAACCCAGGGTGGAGGCTGTTTCAGGGCAAAATGCAGGACAGCAAACCGGAATCACTTCCACAGACACGGAAAACTGGTGTATCAACATGCTGAAGCTACAAAACAGAAGTACTTGCATGGCAACAAAACAGAATGCGATGACAGAAATAAACGATCTCACAAGCAAAAGACCAGATCACAATTCTGTCGTCCTGCGCACAGAGTTGTACATGGTGGTAGGCAATTAATCAGCTAACTGTAGTTGGAGGCACTGCCACGATCTTTTTCTCAATGACCGGATTGCGGTGCGCTTCAGTACAGAAGACAAATGTGAGACATTTGCAATCCTCTTCAGTTAGAATAGCAAAATGGTTCTTCTAGGCACAAACCCAAAAATATGCAAAATATCCAAGGTATGTCCTGTGCACAAAATCACACCTGTACAGTAAAAAAAAACCTTCAGTCTTCTCATGATCGTCAAAAAATATTGAAGGTGTTTTTCGCAGTGCTGTCTAGTGACAAATATAAAGCTATATCCTACTCACTGATGCTCAGTTTGGGTTCCACAAAAAAAAAGTGGGCGCCTGGCCTCATCACAGCCTTTTTCCAAATTGGGCAAAACATGTAATTTCGGAGGGGAGATATCAGAGCCGCATATGATCAGGTGTGGCATCAAAAACCCCAAGGTGAGATGAAATGACGCTCAATAGGTATCAAGTTGAAAACGACCCATTGCAATGAGTGTTGCGTAGACCAAAAGAGACCGGTAGCAGTTGCTTTGGCCTATCATCATAGTTCTGGAATATAAACACGGGGGTTCCACACAAGCAGATTTTCCAATCTATCCACTTAACTGAGGTTCTTAATATTAGAACCATGCTTGTAAATTTTTGATGCACTTTCTCCTAAAGCTTTCACATCTTTCCTACAATGTGGCACATTTCCATAATGCACTGACTTTTTGTTTATAGGACTGATTCACTATAGAGGTACTTATGTACAAAACGTATTTTGCATAATCTTCTCACTGGCACCAGGCACTAAGTCTCACGTGAAAATCCTTAAAGCACTGCTGCAAAAGCAGCTTTGGGGAGAAAAGTAATTTGTTTGAAGATTTTATATTTTCTGTGCCACTGCTGACCAAATAATGGACCTGCACTCACCCCCCAATCACCATCTCCGTCTTCCTCCCTCTGCATCGCTCCACCATCTGTCTTCATGATTTCATCTTTTTCCAAGGAATTCCAGAATTCACAATTTCCATACTTAAGACAGAATGTCCGGGGTACACGGGGTCCTTAATTATGCTGGCTGCTTTGCCAAGGCGGCGGGAAGTATGGGCAGAGTTAATGGATGGGAAGCTGGTTTGCCTGATGGATTGGGCTACATCCACGATCTTTTGTAGTTCCTTGCGGTTTGGGGCAGAGCAGGAGCCATACAAGTTGTGATACAACCAGAAAGAATGTTGTCAAAGGTTCATCTGTAAAAGTTGATGAGAGTCATAGAGCACATGCAAAATTTCCTTCGTCTTCAGAAAAGTAGAGGCGTTGGTGGGCTTTCTTAACTGTAATGTCGCCATGGGGAGGGGGGGTGCAGTACAGGTTGTTGGTGACCTGGGCACCTAAAAACTTGAAGCTCTCTACTTCTCCCCCATTAATGTAGACAGGGATATGTTCTCCTTCGTGCTTCCTGAAATCGATGATAATCTCCTTCGTTTTGTTGAGGGAGAGATTATTGATGCTGCCTCAGTTCATCAGATTTTCTATCTCATTTCTGTACTCTGTCTCGTCATCGTTTGAGATGTTTTATGGTGTTGAGGGAATTTGAACAGCCAGACAAATTGAAATAAATTCTGACAACGCATAAAAAGGATGGAAAAGTGGCAGAGGCTCAAAAAATCATGCACAGGTAGTGCATTTTTCTGAAACTCTGAAGTACTCGTGGCTTAGGTTTTATGGGATAACGATCTTTGGGGATTTTTTTCCCCCTGTGGCAAAAGTTCGAAGTCTATGACACTTTATTTCAAACTGACACAACAAACGGTCAAGATTCAGAGCCATATTATATTTAAAACATGGTATGGTTAGTTTGATTTACATTTTTTTTTACCGATAATTGACAATTAAACAGAGAAGTCAAGTAAGCCAATCCCACAGAACAATGAAAATTGGCTGTTTATTTCGTTAGAGTAAATTTTGTTGAAATAACCAAACAATGATGAACAACATTCAAGGGAATTGTGTATTGACACATGACATTGTCTTACACATTAATGAGCACATTCCATGAAACACGCGCTAATATGTCGCAGAAGTGCTCAATTGAAGTTGTGCAACATTAAATGCTCAGCGCAATTCTTCCAGTGTTATATAGCGTCGCTTTAAGATTGTGTGTTGTTATTATTGGCCCAGTCTCTTTGTGTCGCTGTCTACCAATGAGATGAGGAAATGTGGCTGAGGATCCAGCACCACTCCCCCTGCAACAAATACTGCGCAGTATCGAAGAGAGGAGGAACATTCATTTCTAAAGCCGCTTGGATTCACGTCGAAGAGTTGCAGAAAATCTAGCAGAATTTGTACAAAGAATCTTTGCGATTTTGACAAAGAACACGTGTGGCTGGCCGAAAAGCAATGCTTTAACAATCTGAAATCCAAGGTAATGAATAATTTTATTCTCGCGGTTGCAATAAGAACCGTAACATTCATCAGAGAATCAGACTGTTATTTCCCGATACATTGATAAGGATGGCCTTTTTGCGAAATAGCCAAATGTTGCTGTGGTCCTTTCTTCATGTGATTCTCGTGTATATTTCCGATTCGGTAAATGGAAACATTCGTTATTCAATTCCGGAAGAATTAGAGCTTGGAGCCTTTGTTGGAAATATTGCTAAAGACCTCGGCTTAGATGTTAAACAGCTATTTGAACGCAGGTTTAGGATCGCATCTGAAAATAGAAACCAACATTTTACTGTGAATTTAAAAACTGGAATTATGCTTATAAAAGAAAAAATCGACAGAGAGCAGGTATGTGAGCAAGGCCCCAGTTGCGCATTAATGTTGGAAGCTGTAATTGAGAATCCGCTTCAGATCTATCGCATTGAAATCGACATTTTCGACATAAACGATAATGCTCCCGTATTCCAGAGAAGCGAGATTAACCTGGAAATACGGGAATCCACGCCAGTTGGAACATCCTTTCCACTCCAGAGAGCTTTTGATCCGGACGTTGGAACTAACAGTGTTCATTCCTATCAACTGAGTTCAAACCAGCATTTCAGATTGGAATGGCAGTTAGAGGGTGGGGAAGCTGGCCTTCCAGAACTCGTGCTGGAGCGGCCCTTAGACCGAGAGCAAGAACCGACTAATCGACTAACACTGACGGCGTTTGACGGAGGGAAACCGATGAGGTTCGGAACCACGGTGATTAAAATTACGGTAGTTGATGCGAACGACAATGCACCAGTTTGTGAACAAAACATTTATGAAATTACGATTGCAGAAAATACACCCAGAGATACTTTGATTGTGAAAGTGACTGCAGTGGATGTGGACGAAGGTCTGAACGGTGAGGTAATCTATTCTTTCAGTGATCACACTCCCGAGAAAGTGCGTGAGCTGTTTAGCTTGGACGAAAGAACTGGGGAAATCAGAGTAACTGGTGTCCTGGACTTTGAGGAAACACCGAGTTATCAGATTTCAGTACAAGCAAAAGACAGGAGTTCGCATCCAGTGGCAGGATACTGTAAGGTTTTACTGACGGTTACTGATGTCAATGATAATTCACCTGAAATAATAGTAACCTCTACGTCAAGCACGATCCTAGAAAACGCTTTACCAGACACAACAGTAGCTATTATAAGAGTTTCAGATCGAGATTCAACGAACACAGCAGATGCTCATTGCAGGATACCCAGATATATCCCGTTTAAGCTTACCACTTCTTACAGCAACTATTATACTTTAGCCACTCAGGGTGACATAGATCATGAACAGATGCCAGAATACAACATTACAATCATATGCACTGATGCAGGCACCCCGCCACTGTCGACCACGAAGATCATCCAAGTTATGGTCGCAGATATCAATGACAATGCGCCATATTTTACGCAGTCTTCATTCACGCTGCATGTTACAGAGAATAATGTTATTGGAGCTTCCATTGGTTCCGTGTCAGCCTTTGATCCAGATTCTGGTCAAAATGCCGAACTTTCTTATTCTATTTTGGATAGCCTGATACACGGATTGCCTGCATCCTCTTTTGTCTCAGTAAATACAGTTACCGGGGTCATTTCTGCTCATCAATCTTTCGATTTTGAACAACTAACAAGTTTCGAAGTTCATGTGCGTGTGAAAGATTCTGGGTCACCTCCGCTCAGCAGTAATGTAACGGTCACTTTTGTCATCGTGGATCAGAATGACAACGCCCCTGTGATCGTGTCACCTTTGCCGATCACAGGTTCCGCAGCAGAGGATATAATACCAAGATCTGCCGAACCAGGTTATTTGGTTTCAAAAGTCACAGCTACTGATGCCGATTCGGGTCTCAATGCTCAACTTGTTTATCAACTTTATCAACCCACTGATGAAAGTCTCTTTACTGTGGCTCCAGAAACTGGAGAAATATGGACGATTCGCCACTTTACCCGCAAGGATTCAATCAGGACGAAGATCGTAATTTTAGTGAGAGACAACGGAACCCCATCCCTTTCATCCACGATCACTATCAATGTATTGGTGCAAGATGACGATACAGAAAATGCCTTCAATATTGGAATTTTGGAGACATCTGGACCCTGGAAATGGGATTTGAAATTCTATCTTATGGTTTTGTTTGGCACCACCTCATTTGTTTTACTTGTGGCTATCGTATTCCTCAGTACTAAAGTGTACAAAGGGAGAAATTATATCAATGGCGGCCTTTGCTGCAGGAGTACGTCGTGTTTTTCCCCGGCGAACTCGCTCCATGGAATTCAAAAGGCGAGTGTAAATCTTCAGATCCATCCCAACTATACGCAGGCGTATGAAACCGCGACAATTCCAAAATTTCGCTACGATCCAGCTATGAACGATTTAATGTTTCTAAAGTCGCATGGTTCGGCTGCATCCATGATTCATCTGAAGACTGGAACAGCTATAGATGCAAATCATAGAAATGGATCAATCAGTACTAACAAGGAGACAACTAATGAGGTGAGAGGCACCTTCGTAAAAATGTCTTGGGTATATTAACGAGATAAAATTGAGGGAAATGAATAAGCGTAAATGTGGGAACAAAACTTGATTTATTACTAAGATAACATTTCGCCTCAGTTCTGTTTAATGCAATAACTGTTCGTGATGTGATAAAAGCATTGATTGTTGTCAACGCCAAAAAGGCGCAAGAACTGAACTGTTGACTTGCGGAGAGAAACTATATTTTATTTATAGGAATCTTTATTGTAAATGAATGTGTGGAGATACATACATAGTTTACCAACCTTAAGATAGCGATAATTACTTCGTGATTTGAAAAGATTATTGCAAGTCAGTGGTCCAACTAAGTTTGAAAAAGTGCGCTGAATTAATTATTAGCGAAACAATTATTGCAGCACTTTCCTCATAGTTAAAACAAAATGGACAAGCCAGATATATTGACATTCGTTTCAAAGCACTGTCAGCAATCAATATTTCTCCAACGGAAGGGATAACGGTAGAATAAGATCATAGAACTATAGAATTACAGAATGCAGAAGAAATCCTTAGACTAATGGATCTGCGCCGACATTAGTGAAATACCTGAGCTTTCATGTAATCCCACTTACCAGCGTTTGACTCATAACCATGAATGTTGTGATGCGCGAAGAAATCTTCCAGGTATATTTTAGAGGATGTGAGACAATTCACCTCTATCATCATGTTAAGCAAAGTAGTCTAGCTTGTCAACATCTTCTGGGAAAAAAAAGATTTTGTCTCACATTATCCCTAAGCCTCCTGATCCATGCCTTGATAGTATCCACACGCGACTGACCCTTAAACTATGGGGAACAGCCCTTATCAGCTGTATCAATACGCCTTATAATCTTGTGCGCGTCAATTAGGTCGTTCCTCTGTCTTCTCTGCGCCAACGAAAACATCCCAAGCCTATCCAACCTCGTTTTTAATTTAAACGTTCCATCCAAGGCAGAATCCTGGCGCTCTGTGCACCCTACAGTACAATCACACCTTTTCTATAATGTGGCGGTCAGGATTGCACATAGTATTCCAGTTTTGCCCTTATCAAAGTTCTATACAATTCCAACATGACTTGCCTGATTTTATAATCTGTGCCCTGGTCGATAAAATGAAATGGCCCATATGCCTTTTTCACCAGTCCACTGATATACTATCAACCTTCAAATTTCTATAGGCAAAGGCACCATGGTCCTTTTGTGCCATAGAACCTCCTAGTTTTATGCCATTCATTAAATATTTCCCTGTCAAATTTCTTCTTCCAAAGTGTAACACCTCATACATTTCAGTGTTAAATTATATGTGACAATTACCTGTCCAGTTAAGCATCCCATCCACATCTTCTTGTAGAAAAATAATCCCAATCTCACTGTTAATCACCTGTCAATGTTTGTGTCATCCATATACTTAACTAATCCTATCCCTCATGTAGTCATCTATTTTGCTCATATAAGTGAATAATAGTGGAGGGTAACCCCTATCCCCGCCACACCACCCCCACACCGCTGCCTCCACCCCCACAACCACATATCCCCTTGGCACATTACTGGACATTAACTTCTATCACTAAGGCGACATTCTGTCATCATTCTGTCTGTTATCACTGAGGCAATTTTGAAACCACTTTATCAAATTACCCTTGACTACGTGCATTTTATGGTCTTTTCAAGCCTTTCATGTTTGATTTCGATTTAATTTAAGTTGATTTATTATTGTCACATATATTAACATGCAATGAAAAATATTGTTTTTTGCGCATTATACAGGCAAAACATACCGCTCACAGAGAAGGAAACGAGAGAGTCGAGAATGTAGTGTTACAATTGTAACTCGGGTACAGGTAGATCAATTTAATGCAAGTTACGTAAATTCAAAAATGTGACAGCAGGGAAGAAGCTGCTCCTGTATCGGTTGATACATTACCTCAGACTTTTGTATCTTTTCCCCGATGGAAGAATGTGGAAAAGAGAATGTCCAGGGTATGTGGGTCCTTAATTATGCTGGCTCCTTTGCCGAGGCAGCGGGAAGTGTAGAAAGAGTCAATGGATGGGAGGCTGGTTTGCCTGGTAGATTGCGATACATTCACGATCTTTTGCAGTTCCTTGCTGTCTTGGGCAGGGAAGGAGGCATACCAAGCTGTGATACAACCAGAAAGAATACTTTCTGTGGTGCACCTGTAAAAATTGGTGAGAATTGTAGCTGGCATGCCAAATGTCTTTAGACCTCTAAGCAGAGGCGTTGGTGGCTTTCTTAATATTAGTGTCGGCATGGGAGGACCAGGGCAGGCAGTTGGTAATCTGGATATTTAAAAAGTTGAAGTTCTCGACTCTTTCTACTTTGCCCCCGGTGATGTAGACAGGGGCAAGTTCCCCCTTACGCTTCCTGAAGTCGATGACAATCTGCTTCGTTTTGTTGACACTGGGGGAGAGATTATTATTTCTGCACCAGTTCATCGGGTTTTCTATTTCATCCCTCTACTCTGTCTCATCATTGTTTGAAATCCAACGCGGTGGCTTCGTCAGCAAACTTGAAAATCGTATTACTGAGGTGTTTGGCCACACAATCATAGATGAAAAAGGAAAATAGTAGGGGGCTGAGGACACAGCCTTGTGGGCACCATTGTTGAGAATGACCATGGAGGAGGTGTTGTTACCTATCCTTACTGATTGTGGTCTTCGAGTTAGGAAGTCCAGGATCCAGTTGCAGACGGAGGTACCAAGGTTCAGGCAACGGAACTTGGAGATACGCTTCGTGGGAATGATAGTTTGAAGGCTGAACTTTAGTACACAAATAGGAATCTGATATGGGTCTCCTTGTTATTTAGATGGTCCAGGGTTGAGTGCAGGGCTTGGGAGATGCATCAGCTGTGGACCTGTTGCAGTGGTAGGCAAACTGCAGTGGATTGAGGTAGACCGGGTAGCCAGACTAACCTTTCGAAGCACTTCGTAATGATGGCTGTCAGATCTACTGGCCGATAATATTAGGTAGCAGGATGATGGTCATTTTCTTGAAGCAGATAGAGACCTCTGATTGTTGTAAAGAGAGATTGAAGATATCTGTGAATATCCACGCCAGGTGATCTGCACAAGATCTGAGTGCTCCTCCGGGTACACCTTCCGAGCCAGTCACTTTCTGTGTGTTGACTTTCTGGCATCTGAAATGGTAACCCCAGATACTGGTTCATCACGGCTTCTAATATGGAGTGCATGTTCTTGCTGATCTCTTGTCAAAACGAGTGTAAAATGCATTGAGTCATCAGTCATGCGTTGGAGCCAGTGATTTTACATGCCTTCACCTTGCAGCCTGTTATGCCTTGCAAACATTGTGGCTACCCTGGGGTTCTCGCTTGGTCTGATACTGACTTTTGGCATCTTTGGTAGAACTTTGTTTGGTGCTGGGCCCACTGTTATTTGCTATTTAAAATAATGATTTGTATGAGAATCTAGGAGGTATGTTTAGTAAGTTTGCAAATATCACCAAGATTAGTGGCATAGCGGACAGTGAAGATGGTTATCTCCAATTGCAACGGGATCTTGATCAATTGGACTGATGAATAACCGATGGAGTTAACATAGATAAATATGCGATGATGTATTTTGGTAGATTGAACCTGGGCGGAACTTATTCAGTTAATAGTGAGGTGTTCGGGGAAGTTACAGAACAAAGCGATCTAGGGGTATAGATTCTTATCTCATTGAAAGTGGAGTCACAGGTGGACAGAGTGGTGAAGAAGGCAGTCAGCATGGTCCGTTTCATCGGTCAGATCATTAAATACAGGAGTCGGGATGTCTTGTTGAAATTATACAGGACATTGATAAGGCCACATGTAGAATATTGTGCAGAGTTCAGGGTACCCGATTACAGAAATCATATTATTAAACTAGAAAAAGTGCACAAGTGATTTACTAAGATGGTACCAGGACTTGATGGTTTGAGTTATAAGGAGAGGCTGGATAGACTAGGACGTTTTTCTCTGGAGTGTAGAAGGCTGAAGGGTGACTTTATAGAGGACTATAAAATAATAAGGGGCATGCATCAGCTAGAAAGTCAATATCTTTTCCCAAAGGTAGGGGAATCTTAATCACGAGGACATAGGTTTAAGGTGAAAGGGGAGAGATGCAACAGGGTCCAGAAGAGCATTTTTTTCACATAGAGGGTGTTGAGTGTCTGGAGGTTGTAATGGAGGCGAGTACAATTTTGTCATTTAAAAAAGCATTTAGACATTTACATGGATAAGATGGGTGCAGAGTGATGTGGGTCAAATACGGGCAATTGCGACTAGCTTAGAGGTTTACAAAAAGGGCGGCATGGACGAGTTGGGCTGAAGGACCTGTTTCCATGTTGTAAACATCTATTACTATAACTCTATGACTTCTTAGATCATATCTGCCTTTCTTGTATAGATCAGTGTCGCCTGACTTGAATGCTTCAGACCTGGAATGCAGCAGGCAACGGGTATTCGTGTTTGTCCTTAGTTTCCAGTTTCATGTGATACCTTGTCAAAAGTTTTGCTGAAATGCATGTACATTAGCTGCACTACCCTCATCTACACATCTGGCCACCTCCTCAGAAAATTCAATGAAGTCTGTTAGGCATCACCTCCCTCTGACGAAGTAATGCGGATTCTCTCTTAACAAGCCTTGCCTCTCAAGTTGTAGATAAATGCTCTCTTTCAGAGTTTCATCCAATAATTTTCATAGCAGTATCGTGAGACTAACTGATCTGTAATTCCCTGTGTTATCTCTACAAACTTTCTGAAATATCAAAACCATATTTGCAGTTCTGCAATACTTTGGCATCTTCTATGTGGCCTGAGAACAATTTTAAAAAGAGTCAGAGCCCCTGCGATCTCCTCTTGCCTCCCACAGCTGCCTGACCTGGCGATTAGTCCATTTTTTGCCCGCAAACATCTGTCTGCAATGTTATACTCGGTTCATAATAAGTATTGTAAAGGTAATAAATGGTATGTGATGACTTGAGCTATGTAGAAAATGATTTCTGTCAGTTCTTTGAAGAGAGAACAAGGACTCGAGATAAAATAGAACCAGTGGATGTCATGTATTTAAGTTTCCAGAAGGCTGTTGACAAATTACCGCATAGGAAACCATTAAATAAGTTAAATAACCATGGTATTAAGGTAAGATCCTAACACGTATAGAGTATTGGTTGACTGGCAGAAGGCAGAGAGTGTGGATAAAGGTGTTCTTTTTCAGGCGAACAGCTCGTGACAAGTGGTGTGCGTCAGGAGTCAGTGCTGGGACCACAACCGTTCACAATATACATTAATGTGGAGTAAACAACTGAAGGCACTGCTGCTAAGTTTTTAGATTGTCCAAAGATATATAGAGGGACAGGTAGTATTGAGGAAGCAGTGGGGATGCAGAAAGACATGGACAAGTTTGGAGAGTGGGCAAAGAAGTAGCAGATGGACTACAATGTGGGAAAGTATGAGGTTATGTACTTTGGAAGGAGAAATAGAAGCATTGACTATTTTCTAAATTGGGAAAATGTTTAGAAAATCAGAAACACAAAGGGACTTGGGAGTCATTGTTCAAGATTCTGTTTAGGTTAACATGCAGATTTAGTCGGCAATTAGGAAGACAAATGCAATGTTAGCATTCATGTTGAGCAGGCTACAGTACAAGAGCGGGAATATAATTCTGAAGCTGTGTGGGGCTTCTGGTCTGATCTCATTTGGATATTGTGAGCAGTTTTGGACCCAATATTAAGCAAGGATGTGCTGAACTTGGAAAAAGGCCATGGCTGGTTCACAAGAATGATTCCTGGAATGAAGAGCTTGTCGTATGAGGAATGGTTGAGGACTCTGGGTCTGTACTAATTGTCGTTTAGAGGCATGAGGGGGATCTTATTGAAACCTTACAGGATATTGCGAGGCCTGGATAGAATGTACGTGTACAGGATGTTTTCACCAGTGTGAAAAGCTAAAACCAGAGAACACAACCTGAGGCTAAAGTGATGATTATTTGAAACAGAAATGAGAAGAAACGTCTTCTGCCCGAATGGTGAATCTGTGAAACACTCTGTCATAAAAGGACAGGTCATTGAGTATCTCGAAGACAGAGATAGATAGGTTATTGATTCATAAGTGGATCGGGGTCATGGGGAAAATACAGGAGAATGAGGATGAGAAAAATATCAGCCATGAAATATCAGAATGGTGGAGCAGACTCGATAGGCTGAGTGGCCTAATTCTGCTCTTGTGTCTTATAGTCTTATGGTCAGGTAGGACAGAGTTTAAAACAAATAGCTGTGAGCGTGGAAAGAAAACACATGAAAAGGACACCTGCTGATGGCTGTTAATCGTGATGATTCAAAGATATGTGCGTAAAATCATGAATATTATCTGGGAAAGTAGAAGCTGTCACGTAAAATAGGGACTTCTCAGAAACGTGGTGTTGCCAGAAAGACTGTTACTTATACACTTATGGTGATAATATGTTGTAGAAACATGAAAAAGCGAATTATGAGGGAATGTTTTTGTATTAGTTTAATAAAAGCTCCAGTCACAAAACGCAATTTTTTACTGGCTAGTAAAAACATTGTTCCCCTCAGTCGATCAGGTAGAAGTCTACTAATTTGGAAGATGGAAGTTGTAACACAAACGTGAAAAGTATCGTGAGAGGAGTATGGTATCAAAACGGTTTTGTGCCTCCTTAGAATGTTATAGAGTGCAAATGAATTTAAACTTGTCTCAAAAGTATAAGAAGTTTATCTAGTTTTTATATCATTCCTCTATTCACTAATGAAAAAGAAACCTTCTGTTGTATAGAAATGAATCCAACAGTAATTGGATTAAAATGGATTATAAATTAATCGTCATCATGGGTAATAATTTCACGACATTCACTAAGCAAATGAATTAAACATCCACGTCGTTAATTGGTCAAAGCCTAAAAACCGTCATGAAATATGTCTGCTGCTAAAATAATCAGTTTCTTGAAAGTTCCTATGCCGACTGGTGCAAAGTTGCTGGAGCGGCATGTATGGGCTCATTACAAACAGAACTTCGCAGAGTGTGGCTGCACACGGTTGCGTGTTGTAGTATGGTTCAAGGAATGGAACAGATAATGCAAGGCCTTATTTGATGTAGCAATGGATATCACAAGACCATAACACTTCTGAACGGAAATAGACCATTCGACCCGTGGATCTGTTCCACCAATCAATGCGATCATGACTGACCTGATGTGATAACCCGCAACTAGATTTTATCGCTGTATTTTTATAACCTTTGAGTACTTTACTGATTAAAAATCAGCCTTCCTCAGCTTTGAACATATTTAGCGACTCAATCCCTACTGTACCCTGCAGCTAAAAAAAAACTCATTGGTTTCTGTCACTTCTAAGAGAAGAGATTCCTGCAAATCTCTGGTTTAAATGGATGATTCATTACTCTGAGATTATGCACGCTGCTCCAAGCTTCTTTCACAATGAGAAGACACTCTCAGCATTGACCTTGCCAAGCTTCCTGAGGATCTTCTATATCTCAATAAAGTCACCGCCATTCTTCTAAACTTAACACCTGCTCCAGGCCCCACGAAGTCTCATGGTATCAAATTAAACATGAACATAGATACCGACTGCTGATTGCCCTGTATAGTCTAACTGTCTCATCACACCGCCCATAGCTCGTGAATGCTCCATGTTGAATAAAACTTGGAGGATACCTTTAAGGTGATAAACGTGCAGAATGTATTCTGTGTCAGGAACTTCGTGCTCTTCAACAACAGTGGCACCACGCCCATCCGAGCGGACCAAGTTCCAAAGGACAAAACTGATGGACTGGGTAGACAGCAATGGGAGAGTGAAGCAACAAGAGAGAAAAACGTATTGGAGCTCTCCATTACCAATTTGCCTGCCACTGATGCATCTGGCCGTGACCACTGTACGATCTAGTGCAGAAAAGGCCCACGTTAAAATTAAGTAAGCCCTCCATTATGATGTGTATCACAAAAACTGTCAATTAGAATTTGACCAGATTTTGCAACTCAAGACTGGACATCTATCATGTTTTGTGACCCATCAGCCCGCATGTTACACATGCTGCCATTACCACAATGAAGGGTATGAACGTTGGCTCAGTGAAGTTTGCAGGAGGGTATGCCGGGCATAACACCAGACTTATCTAAAAATTAGGGTGTCAACCTGCTGAAGCTAGAAGCAGGACTTCTTACATGAAAACCAGTACAAATAGAATGTAAAAGACCTAGTAAATTGATTATACAACAACCGGATCAAATCTAATTTTTACAGTCCTAACACATCCAATCAAGAATGATGGTGGGAAATGAACAATTCACTGTTGAGCTGTATCCACAAATACTCGCAGTCACAGTGGTTGGAAGCCCAGCACAACAGTGCATACATAAGTCTGAGACATTTGCAACAATCTTCAGCTAATAGTGCTTAATAAATGATCCGTCACACCCTATATTTGTGGTAACTAACAGCATACATGTGGGTCTTTAGCCATTGTGATTCACTCCTGCTGTTTATAAGAAACTGCTCAACGCATAGTCTACTATAAATCGTCCAGCCTTAGCAATGATTTGGCAAATGTACTGAATATCTGTGCTCCAGAAGTTGGCACACTCCAAAAGTTACCACGGCTCAAGCACAGCTGCCCCATTGCCGCAACTATATGGCTTTGGGCACAGCAACGTAGAAAGTTGTTCAGGTATGTTCTGTACTCAAAGTAGGATAAGTCCAACCTAACCAATTACCACTCCATCAGTGTACTCTCTACCGTCAGTAAAATAATGGAAGGGTTCATCAAGAATGTTGCCAAACTTCATTTGCCTACTAACAAGTTACTCACTGACGATCTGTTTGGGTGTCACCATTATCATTCAGCTCCCGACCTTAGGTCAACTATGGGCCAATATGGAATAAAAGAACTAAACTCCAGATGTGAGGTGATTGACTGTCCTTGACATCAACACATCATTTGATTGAGTGTGACAGCAAAATGTGCGAGTGAAACTGTTGTCAACAAGAATCAGGAGGAAAGTGCTATGCTGTTTGGAGTCTTACCTAGAACAAACAATGAAGGCTGAGCCATAAAATATATAAAACTTTGCTCAAATAAGGAGACCAATAATTTCCAAAATATGCTAAATGTGGTCTCAGCAATGCCCTGGGCTACCATATTATCACTCCCAATTCTTGCATTCAATTTCCCTTGTAATAAACGATATCATTTTATTTGCTCGCTAATTATTGCTACACCTGCAACTTACGTCCTGGGACACATGGACATCTGCATCTCAGAGCGTATGCTCTGGCCAGGGAACTTCAATTCTTTGTCAAACAATGTCAGATCTGACGGAGTCCGAAAGAACCAAGCAGCTGAACTGAATCTGTGGTTGATTGTGTGAGAACCAACAAGAGGGCAACGTCTGTTGAACAGATTCACAAATCTCCGTGTCACAAATGCATCTGTCCATGGTACAGATGCTAGGAGGGATCACGGCATAGGTCTTGCGAAAATGCAGCCTTGTCAATACATTGGAAAAATTTTATATTGTGTTCTGTGGCACGAACATGTTGCTGAATAGGACAGATTTTGAACAGATTCAGCAACGCAAATCTGGGCTTCCTAAATGCACTGAAGGCCAACAACATCAGCGGAATTTTGTTCAACCACTGTCTGTAATCTTGTGATCAGTCATGACTTGAGGCCCAGATTCTAGCAATAGAAACAAACCCACGATTCCCAGACGGTTTCGAGGAAGATTGCAGGACAGCAAGCCAGAATCGTTTCCTGACACACGGAAAAACGGGGTGCCAACGTAATGAAACTGCAGCACAGAACTACTTGCATGCCAAAAAAGTAGAAACAGAATGCAACGACAGCAATAAAATATCCCACAAGCAAAGGATCAGATTTCATCTCCGTAGTAGCACACAGAATCGTAAAGGGTCGGAGGTAATTCATCAACCAATTGCCGTTGGAGATTATTCCATTCGCAATGACGGAAGCGCTAAGCACATCAGTGCAGAAGACAAATTTGTAGCATTGACAACTGGCTTATTTAGATTAACAGACCGTGCTCCGAACGACCTCCTTTCTGGGTTCCTCTTGAATTCCACAACTTTATAATCTAAAATTCTAAAATCTGATGATATCATTCGGATACTGCAATATTCTGGGATAAGAAACATTCCAAATCAGTACTGGTACCCTTAGGTATTTAAGGATATGGGTAAAAATGGGGTTTACATAATGAGATTTGTCATTGAATTGGGGATTAACGTCAAGGGGCTTTATGTCCTGTGCCTGTTTTCATGTCCCCTTTCCAGGTGTTGACCTGTGAGTTTGTGTGAGGAGCTCCGTACCTCTGTACCTCTGTACCTCTGTACCTCTGTCTGCACCTTTGAGCCACTCCTCATTACCTTTTTCACAAAACTTTAGGTCACAGGTCATAGAACATAGAACATAGAACATTACAGCGCAGAACAGGCCCTTCGGCCCTTGATGTTGCGCTGACCAATTAGGAAAAAGCAATGCCCATCCAACCTAAACCATTCCCTTTTCATCAATAAACTTATCTACTAACCTCTTAAACGCCACCAAACTTGGCGCATCTACAAATGCCGCAGACAGGGCATTCCATACCCTAACCACCCTCTGGGTAAAGAACCTACCTCTGATATCCATCCTATAACTACCACCCCTTAATTTAAAGCTATGTCCCCTCATGCTAGTTTTCTCCATCCTCGGAAAAAGGCTATCACTGTCCACTCTATCTAAACCTCTAATCATCTTACATGTTTCAATAAGGTCTCCTCTTAGCCACCTTCTTTCTAACAAAAACAACCTCAAATCCCTCAGCCTCTCTTCAAAAGACCTGCACTCCATACCAGGCAACATCCTGGTAAACCTCCTCTGTACCCTCTCCAAAGCCTCCACATCTTTCTTATAATGCGGGGACCAGAACTGCACACAATACTCCAAGTGCGGCCGCACTAGAGTTTTGTACAGTTGCAACATGACGTTGCGGCTCCGAAATTCAATCCCCCTACCAATAAAAGCTAAGACTCCATATGCCTTCTTAACAACCTTATCGACTTGATTGCCAACTTTCAGGGATCTATGCACATATATACCAAGATCCCTCTGTTCATCAACACTATTAAGAGTCCTACCATTAGCCCTATACTCTACACATTTGTTATTCCTGCCAAAGTGAATTACCTCAGACTTTTCCGCATTAAACTCCATTTGCCAACTCTCGGCCGAGCTCTGCAACTTGTCCAAGTCTCTCTGCAAACTGTAACACCCCTCTTCACTATCTACCACTCCACCGACTTTGGTGTCATCACCAAATTTACTAATCCATCCTTCAATACCCTCATCCAGATCATTTATAAAAATTACAAACAGCAGGAGCCCCAAAACAGATCCCTGAGGTACACCACGTATAATCGAACTCCACAATGAATAATTTCCATCAACCACCACCCTCTGTCTTCTATCAGCTAGCCAATTCCTAATGCAATTAGCTAAATCACCCTCAATCCCATACATCTGCATTTTCTGCGGAAGCCTTCCATGTGCCACCTTATTGAATGCCTTACTAAAGTCCATATATACCACATCAACTACCTTACCCCCATCCACCTCTTTGGTCACTTTTTCAAAAAACTCAATGAGGTTAGTAAGGCATGACCTACCCTTCACGAAACCATGCTGACTATCCCCAATCAATTCATTTCTCTCTAAATAACTATAAATCCTATCCCTAATATTCTCTCCAATACTTTGCCCACAACAGAAGTAAGACTCACTGGCCTATAATTCCCTGGAAGGTCTCTCTTCCCCTTCTTGAACAATGGGACCACATTCGCTATCCTCCAGTCTTCCGGACTATACCCGTAACCAACAACGACCTGAAGATCAGAGCCAGAGGCTCTGCAATCTCCTCTCTTGCCTCCCAGAGAATCCTAGGGTAAATCCCGTCCGGCCCAGGGGACTTATCTAACTTCAAACCCTCAAGAATATCTAGCACATCCTCCTTATCTACTTCAATACTTTCCAGTTTGCAACCCTGTACCCAGTGTTCTCCACAACTACATTTACATCTCCCTGCGTGAATACCGAAGAGAAATATTTGTTCAGTGCCTCTCCAATCTCTTCAGGCTCCACGCACAACTTCCCACTGCTGTCTATGACTGGCCCTAATCTTGCCCTAACCAATCTTCTATTCTTAACATATCTAAAGAAAGCTTTAGGATTCTCCTTGATCCTATCAGCCAAAGTCTTCTCGTGTCCCCTTTTAGCTCTCCTCAACTCACTCTTTAGCTCCCTCCTGGCTAATCTATAGCTATCCAGTGCACTAACTGAGCCTTCAAGCCTCATCCTGACATAAGCCTCCTTTTTCCTTTTAACCAGCGAATTAACTTTTTTGTACACCATGGTACCCTTACTCGACCATTTCCTCCTTGCCTGACAGGGACATACTTATCAAGGACTCGCAGTAGCTGCTCCTTGAATAAGCTCCACATTTCAGATGTTCCCAGTCCCTGTAGTTTCCTAGTCCAACCTATGCACCCTAATTCCCTCCTGATGGCCTCATAATTACCTTCCCCCAGCTATAACTACTGCCCCCATCCTCATGCCTATCCCTATCCATCACTAAGGTGAATGTAACCGAATTGTGGTCACTATCACCAAAATGTTCATAACTTCCAAGTCTAACACCTGGTCTGGCTCATTGCCCAGCACCAAATCAATGTAGCCTCACCTCTAGTTGGCCTGTCTGAGAGTCAAAAAACCTTCCTGCACACTTTGTACAAAAACTGACCCCTCTAATGAGCTAGAGCTATAGCTATTCCAATCATATTAATAAAGTTAAAGTCCCCATAACAATTACCCTATTACTTTCACTCCTGTCCAGGATCGACTTTGCAATCCTTTCCTCTACCTCTCTAGACTTTTAGGAGGTCTATAAAAGACTCCCAACAGGGTGACCTCTCCCCTCCTGTTTCTAATCTCAACCCATACTACCTCAACAGACAAGTCCTCATCAAACTTCCTTTCTGTCACTGTGATGCAGTCTTTGACTAATAATGTCACTCCTCCCCGCCTTCTACCTCCTTCTCTACTCCGACTGAAGCATTTGAACCCCGGAACCTGCAACAACCATTCTGTCCCTGCTCTATCCATGTCTCTGAAATGGCCACAACATCGAAGTTCCAGGTACTGGTCCAAGCTGCAAGCTCCTCCACCTTATTGCGAATACTTCTTGCATTAAAGTATATGCATTTCAAACCATGCCCTACTCCACCTGTACGCTGCTGTGCTTTACAGTTCTCATCTATGACCCCCTATTCTCGTCCCTCATATCTGTTTATGTAGACTTGGAGACCCTGTGAAATACATTGGGATATGTTATTACATTAAAGACACAAGGACAGTTGTTGAATATCCCTCTATTCCTTTTCTCCATCACTTATTTACCTAGCTTTCCTTTAAATCAATGCAGTTTATCTCAACCGATCTGTATCATAGAATTATGAGTCACTAAAGGTACAGAAAATAGATAATCAGCCCCATGGAATCTAAGGCATGTGATCCATGGCCCAATCCAATCAGTCCCATTCTCCTGCTCTATCCCTGTAATCTGCAAGTTATTTTCCTCAAGTGCCCACCCAATTGATTTTGAAATCATTGCACCCCATCACTTCTACCTACCCCTGTGGGCAATGAGTTCCAGGTCATTCCTACTCATTGTGTCAAAACATTCTTCCTCACATCCCCTTGAAACTATTGGCCCCAAAACCTGAAATCTGTGCCTTCTGACCCTTGTGCTATTAGTTTGTTTAATTATTTTTTATAATCACAAGTCAACTTACATTAACACTGCAATGAAGTTATTGTGAAAAATCCCCGAGTCGTCATACTCCAGCCGTTTGGGTACAGTAAGGGGCAATTTAGCACAACCAATTCCACTCACCAGCAAGTCCTTGGAATGTGGGAGGAAACCAGAGTACCCAAAGGAAATTTCACGCAGACAAGAGAAGAACATGCAGACTCCACACAGACAGTGACCCAAACTGGGAATTGAACCCGGATCCCTGGCACTGAAAGCAGCAGTGTTAACCCACTGTGCCACCATGACACCCCCACGGCAACAGCTTTTCTTGTCTGGCTTATTTGGTTGCAACTTTCACATTTTAACCACCTCTAGGGGAATCTGGATGCTTGCTCACACCAGTTGGGTCCGGTTATGACATTACAGATCACCAAGAGAGAACACACTTCCAACCCGAAGTGTGTTCTTACTTATCTACACCCCCACCAGTTGTCTTTCTTTTTCTCCCCTATTCCACCCAATCTGACCATGAGACATTCCACCAATTGCCCTTTCTCTGGCCATTAATGTCAAGGCTCTCGGGAGCTGGGAAAATATATTGATTTTAGAGAAAGAAAATGACTTGACATTCTTGTATGTCTGGAGATTGGGAAAAGAGAGGCCAATATTTTATTTACTGATGGTGCAAAGCCTTTACCACCAACCAACAGTGAAAAATTGCCCACTTTCCAATTTAAGCCCAAGAAGTAATTCCCTCTTGGTCACAGATCATTCAGTTGTCCCGCTTTTATACAGCAGCAATTTTACTAATGCTTTTTAAGTTCGCGAGGGAGAAAAAAATGCGAAGCTGATTTTTTTTTTTCAATTCAAAATGTGCCAACAGGTTTCCATGGTTAACACAACCCACGAGTAGTATGTGTGACTTTACTGGAACTTCAGTGGCATATTTTCTTGCAGAACATTATAGAATGAGACATGATTCGTTCTGCTTTTTGTGCTTTTCAAGCTATTAACAATTCCGGTTAGAGGGCTGGGGGGAAACAAGATACTGCAGTCGGAGAGAGGCTACAGAACAGAACCAACTCTTTTGGACTATGAATTGCCAATTTTTCTGCTAAATTGGGTTACAGGTCCAGCCTGGCAACCTTCGCTAAACATAAGACAAAGATTAATGGGGAATTTGTCAGGAAACTTTTGAGAAATTCACTTCAGCCATGTCAGCTGGGAAGCTTAGGACTTTGTACCTCTGCTATCCCAAGTTCTGATCTGATGGTTTTGAGCTTGGTCAGTTAACCTCTTACTAAATACTGAGAATAACCATTGCTATTCTCCAAATAACCCAGATAAGAAACATAAGAAGTAGGACAGGACTGTGCAATGGATACTATAGATAGCCAGGAGGGAGCTAAAGAGTGAATTGAGGAGAGCTAAGAGAGGACACGAGAAGACTTTGGCTGATAGGATAAGGAGAATCCTAAAGCTTTCTTTAGATATGTTAAGAATAGAAGATTGGTTAGGACAAGATTAGGGCCAGTCATAGACAGCAGTGGGAAGTTGTGCGTGGAGCCTGAAGAGATTGGAGAGGCACTGAATAATATTTCTCTCTGTATTCACGCAGGTGATGTAAATGTATTATGGAGAAACCTGAGGTACAGGGTTGCAACTGGAAAGTATCGAAGTAGATAGGGAGGATGTGCTAGATATTCTCGAGGGTTTGAAGTTGGATAAGTCCCCTGGGCCGGACGGGATTTACCCTAGGATTCTCTGGGAGGCAAGAGAGGCGATTGCAGAGCCTCTGGCTCTGATCTTCAGGTCGTCGTTGGTTACGGGTGTGGTTCCGGAGGACTGGAGGATAGCGAATGTGGTCCCATTGTTCAAGAAGGGGAAGAGAGACCTTCCAGGGAATTATAGGCCAGTGAGTCTTACTTCTGTTGTGGGCAAAGTATTGGAGAGAATTATTAGGGATAGGATTTATAGTTATTTAGAGAGAAATGAATTGATTGGGGATAGTCAGCATGGTTTTGTGAAGGGTAGGTCGTGCCTTACTAACCTCATTGAGTTTTTTGAAAGTGACTAAGAGGTGGATGGGGTAAGGCGGTTGATGTGGTATATATGGACTTTAGTAAGGCGTTTATAGAACATAGAACATAGAACAATACAGCACAGACAGGCCCTTCGGCCTTCGATGTTGTGCCGACCAAAATAAAAAGCAATGCCCCTCCTAACTAAACCATTCCCTTCTCTTCCATATACTTATCAACTAACCTCTTAAACGCCACCAAACTTGGCGCATCTACAACAGCTGCAGGCAGGGCATTCCACTCCCTAATCACTCTTTGAGTAAAGAACCTACCTCTGATATCCGTCCTATAACTCATACCCCTTAATTTAAAGCTGTGTCCCCTCGTGCTAGCTTTCTCCATCCTAGGAAAAAGGCTATCACTGTCCACCCTATCTAAACCTCTAATCATCTTATATGCTTCAATAAGATCCCCTCTTAGCCGCCTCCTTTCTAACGAAACAACCTCAATCCTTCAACCTCTCTTCATAGGACCTGCCCTCCATACCAGGCAACATCCTGGTAAACCTCCTCTGTACCCTCTCCAATGCCTCCACATCTTTCTTATAATGTGGGACCAGAACTGCACACAATACTCCAAGTGCGGCCGCACTAGAGTTTTGTACAGCAACATGATGCTGCGGCTCCTAAATTCAATCCCCCTACCAATAAAAGCTAAGACTCCATATGCCTTCTTAACAACTTTATCCACTTGACTGCCTACTTTCAGGGATCTATTGACACATACACCAAGATCCTTCTGTTCCTCAACACTATTAAGAGCCCTACCATTAGCCCTATACTCTACACATTTATTGTTCCTGCCAAAGTGCATTACCTCACACTTTTCCACATTAAACTCCATTTGCCACCTCTCGGCCCAGCTCTGCAACTTGTCCAAGTCACTCTGTAAACTAAAACACCCCTCTTCACTATCTACCACACCACCAACTTTAGTATCATCTGCAAATTTACTGATCCATCCCTCAATACCCTCATCCAGATCATTTATAAAATTACAAACAGCAGGGGCCCCAAACAGACCCCTGAGGCACACCACTCGTCACCGAACTCCACGATGAATTCTCCCATCAACCACCACCCTCTGTCTTCTATCTGCCAGCCAATTTCTAATCCAATTTAGCTAAATCACCCTCTATTCCACACATCTGCATTTTCTGTAGAATTCTTCCATGGGCCACCTTATCAAAAGCCTTACTAAAGTCCATGATAGGTGGCCCATGGAAGACTTCTACAGAAAATGCAGATGTGTGGAATAGAGGGTGATTTAGCTAATTGGATTAGGAATTGGCTGGCAGATAGAAGACAGAGGTGGTGGTTGATGGGAGATATTCATCGTGGAGTTCGGTGACGATTGGTGTGCCTCAGGGGTCTGTTTTGGGGCCCCTGCTGTTTGTAATTTTTATAAATGATCTGGATGAGGGTATTGAGGGATGGATCAGTAAATTTGCAGATGACACTAAAGTTGGTGAGTGTTGATAGTGAAGAGGGGTGTTTAGTTTACAGAGTGACTTGGACAAGTTGCAGAGCTGGGCCGAGAGGTGGCAAATGGAGTTTAATGTGGAAAAGTGTGAGGTAATGCACTTTGGCAGGAACAATAAATGTGTAGAGTATAGGGCTAATGGTAGGGCTCTTAATAGTGTTGAGGAACAGAAGGATCTTGGTGTATGTGTCAATAGATCCCTGAAAGTAGGCAGTCAAGTGGATAAAGTTGTTAAGAAGGCATATGGAGTCTTAGCTTTTATTGGTAGGGGTATTGAATTTAGGAGCCGCAGCATCATGTTGCAACTGTACAAAACTCTAGTGCGGCCGCACTTGGAGTATTGTGTGCAGTTCTGGTCCCCACATTATAAGAAAGATGTGGAGGCATTGGAGAGGGTACAGAGGAGGTTTACCATGATGTTGCCTGGTGTGGAGGGCAGGTCTTATGAAGAGAGGTTGAGGGATTTGAGGTTGTTTTCGTTAGAAAGGAGGCGGCTAAGAGGGGATCTTATTGAAGCATATAAGATGATTAGAGGTTTAGATAGGGTGGACATTGATAGCCTTTTTCCTAGGATGGAGAAAGCTAGCACGAGGGGACACAGCTTTAAATTAAGGGGTGAGTTATAGGACGGATATCAGAGGTAGGTTCTTTACTCAAAGAGTGATTAGGGAGTGGAATGCCCTGCCTGCAGCTGTTGTAGATGCGCCAAGTTTGGTGGCGTTTAAGAGGTTAGTTGATAAGTATATGGAAGAGAAGGGAATGGTTTAGTTTGGAGGGGCATTGCTTTTTATTTTGGTCGGCACAACATCGAAGGCCGAAGGGCCTGTTCTGTGCTGTAATGTTCTATGTTTCTATGTGTTCTGTGTTCTATCTTTGAGATGCACAAAAAACAGCCGGATGCGAGCATGTGAGTCTGACATGGTGGAATGTTTGTATTTTCTCGTTCTTTGGCACAACCCAGTATCAAAGGAGGATTGAAGATTATAATCGGTACTTAGAGTCATAGAGGTTTCAGCATGGAAACAGGTCTTTCAGTCCAACTTTTCATGCCTTTTTTTTTTGAAATCCCAAAGCTAGACCCAATTGCCCGCATTGATCCATATCCTCTATACCCATATTACCCATGTACTTTCTAAACGATTTTTAAAATGATAAAATTGTACCCGCCTCTACTCTGTACCTCTGGAGGCTTGTTCCAGCCCTCACCATCATCTGTGTGAAACAATTGCCCCTCTGGATCCTTCTGTATCTCTCCTCTCTCACCTTAAACCTATATCCTCAAGTTTTAGACTCAATAACTTGGGAAAAGATATTGACTATCTAGTTGATCTATCCCTTTAGTATTTTTATAGATCTCAATAAGATCACTCCTAAGCCTCCCAAGCTCCAGAAGAAAAAGTCCCAGTCTATCGAGCCTCTCCTTATAACTCAAACCGTTAAGTCCTGGTAATATCCTAGTAATCTTTTCTGCTCTCCTTCTGATGTAATAATACTCTTGTTATGATAGAGTGGGCCAGTACTGTACCAATATTCTGAGTGTGGCCTTACCAATGTCGTACAACTTCAAAAAGATGTCCCAACTCCTGTATTCAATGTTCTGACCAATGAAACCAAGCATGCTGAATGCCTTCTTCACAACCTTGCCCACCTGTGATTCCACTTCACTTTTTCTTAAACTTACCATGCCCACACCAGATCAAGAGAAAGATAGATAGAAATGAGCTGGATTTCATTTTTCTGTTTGGAATAAAACAGGTTCTCTTCACGTCAACTTGAACATGAGATAAAATTGAATAAATTAATAGCAAAGTGTTTATGCAGCCCTTATAATATGTTACACATTGTGTATGATGTTAATTTTAGCAATCCTTACTAAGTACCTGATGTGGGATCTTTACCTGATATCCTTTTGCTGCTATTGTTGGGCAGTTTCGATGTCTGTTTGGGCAGGTACACATTAACAGCAATCAAAAGACCAGCCACAACAGTGGCTGTAAACATATACTAGCACAGCTTCTTAGGAACATGTTTATTAGAGTATCAGTCCCTTAAATTGGGGTTTGATATCTGATCCTGTGTGTGGGTTTCAATGTACCTTATTTTGTGCTAATGGAACAGATTGTAAGATATATCTTAAGCACACGTAAGCCATGTACACATTAGCTGCTACGCACACACGGAGAGTTCTATTATCTTCCCACTTGTTTTGTTGAACAGTGCAGAATGACTTTAAGCAGATCTGTTTCAGAGTTTGTCACAGAGTAAATTCAATCCTGCGAGAGGATTAAGTTCAAATGGGGACAATTCGCTGTAATGACATCCCGATACCTGCGCTGTCAGAGCGGCTGGAATTCTCCAGGTCTCGTCTGCCCTCGCTGCCACTGCCATGAAAATGGAAAATTTGGTGCTTAGCAAATCTTCGTTCACTGCAGAGGAACCGGAGATCCCAGCCGTGGGTAAGGCTGGAGAATCCTGAACCACATCTGGTGCCTTAATGAATTGGGATAAACAAAGTATATCCTCAATCAATCAGATTTTGAATTGTAATACTAATAGTACAGTGAGAAGGAGAGCGTATTCGAGAGGGAGAATTCAAAGAACAAAGAAATTACAGGGCACAGGAACAGGCCCTTCGGCCTTTCCAAGCCTGCACAAACCATAATGCCCAACTGAACTAAAATTTTACTCTTCTGGGGACCACGTCCATCTATTCCCATCCTATTTATGTTCTTGTCCGGACAATCCTTGAAAGTCACTAGTGTATCCACTTCCACTACTTCTCCTGGCAGGAAGTTCTAGGCACCCCATACTCTGTGTAAAAAATCTACCTTGTACGTCTCCTTTATAGAACATAGAACATACAGCACAGAACAGGCCCTTCGGCCTTCGATGTTGTGCCGACCAAAATAAAAAGCAATGCCCCTCCTAACTAAACCATTCCCTTCTCTCCATATAATTATCAACTAACCTCTTAAACGCCACCAAACTTGGCGCATCTACAACAGCTGCAGGCAGGGCATTCCACTCCCTAATCACTCTTTGAGTAAAGAACCTACCTCTGATATCCGTCCTATAACTCATACCCCTTAATTTAAAGCTGTGTCCCCTCGTGCTAGCTTTCTCCATCCTAGGAAAAAGGCTATCACTGTCCACCCTATCTAAACCTCTAATCATCTTATATGTTTCAATAAGATCCCCCCTTAGCCGCCTCCTTTCTAACGAAAACAACCTCAAATCCTTCAACCTCTCTTCATAGGACCTGCCCTCCATACCAGGCAACATCCTGTAAACCTCCTCTGTACCCTCTCCAATGCCTCCACATCTTTCTTATAATGTGGCGACCAGAACTGCACACAATACTCCAAGTGCGGCCGCACTAGAGTTTTGTACAGCTGCAACATGATTCTGCGGCTCCTAAATTCAATCCCCCTACAATAAAAGCTAAGACTCCATATGCCTTCTTAACAACTTTATCCACTTGACTGCCTACTTTCAGGGATCTATTGACACATACACCAAGATCCTTCTGTTTCTCAACACTATTAAGAGCCCTACCATTAGCCCTATACTCTACACATTTATTGTTCCTGCCAAAGTGCATTACCTCACACTTTTCCACATTAAACTCCATTTGCCACCTCTCGGCCCAGCTCTGCAACTTGTCCAAGTCACTCTGTAAACTAAAACACCCCTCTTCACTATCTACCACACCACCAACTTTAGTATCATCTGCAAATTTACTGATCCATCCCTCAATACCCTCATCCAGATCATTTATAAAAATTACAAACAGCAGGGGCCCCAAAACAGACCCCTGAGGCACACCACTCGTCACCGAACTCCACGATGAATATCTCCCATCAACCACCACCCTCTGTCTTCTATCTGCCAGCCAATTTCTAATCCAATTAGCTAAATCACCCTCTATTCCACACATCTGCATTTTCTGTAGAAGTCTTCCATGGGCCACCTTATCAAAAGCCTTACTAAGTCCATATATACTACATCAACCGCCTTACCCCCATCCACCTCTCTGGTCACTTTCTCAAAAAACTCAATGAGGTTAGTAAGGCATGACCTACCCTTCACGAAACCATGCTGACTATCCCCAATTAATTCATTTCTCTCTAAATAACTATAAATCCTATCCCTAATAATTCTCTCCAATACCTTGCCCACACAGAAGTAAGACTCACTGGCCTATAATTCCCAGGAAGGTCTCTCTTCCCCTTCTTAAACAATTGGACCACATTCGCTATCCTCCAGTCCTCCGGAACCACACCCGTAACCAACGAGGACCTGAAGATCAGAGCCAGAGGCTCTGCAATCTCCTCTCTTGCCTGCCAGAGAATCCTAGGGTAAATCCCGTCCGGCCCAGGGGACTTATCCAACTTCAAACCCTCGAGAATTTCTAACACATCCTCCCTATCTACTACAATACTCCCCAATTTGCAACCCTGTACCTCAGTGCTCTCCACAGCTACATTTCCAGCACTCTGCGTGAATACCGAAGAGAAATATTTATTCAGTGCCTCGCCAATCTCTTCAGGCTCCACGCACAACTTCCCACTGCTGTCTATGACTGGCCCTAATCTTGCCCTAACCAATCTTCTATTCTTAACATATCGAAAGAAAGCTTTAGGATTCTCCTTAATCCTATCAGCCAACATCTTCTCGTGTCCCTCTTAGCTCTCTCAATTCACTTTTTACCTCCTTCCTATCTAATCTATAGCTATCCATTGCACTACTGAGCCTTCAAGCCTCATCCTGACATAAGCCTCCTTTTTCTCTTAACCAGCAAATCAACTTTTTCGTACACCAAGGCTCTCTTACTCGTCCATTTCCTCCCTGCCTGACAGGGACATACTTATCAAGGACTCTCAGCAGCTGTCCTTGAATAAGCACCACATTCCAGATGTTCCCAGTCCCTGTAGTTCCCTAGTCCAATCTACGCACCCTAATCTCTCCTGATGGCCTCATAATTACCTTTAAACCTTGTCCCTCGCAATTAAACCTGTGCCCTATCTTCATTGACTCTCACCCCAGGAAAAAGCTTCTGACTACCCATGTGTTCACGCGTCTCCAGTCTTGTAGACTTCTATAAGTCTTCCTATCAACCTCCGTTGTTCCAGTGAGAACAATGTCAAATTAGGTAGAAACAGAAATTAAACGCAGGAAATAAGCATTGGATTCAGAGAGAGAGAGAGAGGAGAGAGGGAAAAAAGACACAAAGAAGTGAAGACAAGCAATGAATCAACAATAAAAGCGAAAGGAATTAATTTACACTGTAATAGTTTCATTAGCAGTTGCCAGAAATCATAATTGACAATAATTAACATTTACCACCTTGTGAAAGAAATCTGATGGTGATTCAGATCTAATTAAATATGTGTGGATGTAAACGGGTCCAAAACGGCCCTTGCTTCACTTCAGATCAACTCAAATCACTTGTGGTGGATTTGTTTGTATCAACCATGCAGTTTTGGCAGATTCAAAGGTATTTCAAGGGCAGGTGACGGTGATGTAATTTCCACAAGGCTGTTGGTGCAGACAGCACCTGGTTTTTTCTGCAGTTGACTACATCTGTGCTCCTTGTGGAAATTGCTTCACCGTTTATATTGAAATCCTGCAGGACAAAGCAGCAAGTCCCAGGGAACATCACCAACTGGAGATTCCCCCAAGCCATTCACTATCCTAACTTGGAAATGTATCCCTGTTCTTTCGCAGTCACGTGTCAAAATCCTGGAACTCACTCCTGAACAGCACTGTGGGTGTTTACCACACAAATGGACCACGAAGTTTCAAGAAGGCAACTCACCACTAATTCTGAGGGGCAATTAGGGATGGGCAATAATGCTGGCTCAGCCACTGACACTCAGTCCCATGAAAAAAAGTGAATGTCATTAATTTCATGTTGCTTTGACAACAAATTATTGAGTTCTTGCTGCAGATATTAATTTACTTGCAAAACCATAATCTTACCTTTGCAGTGCCTGCTGTATCTAAAAATGTTTACAGCATTTCTTTGGAAAGGACAGCATTTGAATCCTGAAATAATGTGAATGTCTGGGGAACTGTATCTGAAGAAGGACATAATGTTTTCAGAGAGAGCAGTGTAGTCGTGGTTGGAATGTTTGAAATCCAAGGGTTAAAAATCAAGAAGAGATTATAAAAACACAAGTTCTGATATAATTTTCGACCTGAGTGATTGTTTACATATGTATATTTTTGTGTGTGTGCATGTCTGCCTGTGTGTGTGCGTGTTTGCATGTGCATTATTTGTGTGTGTGTACATGTGCGTGCCTGCATATGCGCATGCATGTATGTGTGCATGCACGTGCATGCCGTGCATGTGCGCATGTGTGCATGCGTGCATGTATGTTTGTGTGTCTGTGTGTGCTTGCATGTGTGCCTATGTGTATATGCGTGAGCATGTGTGTGCATGCTTGTATATGCGCATGCTTTTTGACGGGGAACATTTGCATCTTACGAAACTTCCATGAGTAAACAGGGGAAGGAGATTAAATTTTATTGATCAAAAATAGAGGCAAAATAGAAACATGAAGAATATTTATCTTTGAATGTTAATATCAAAGAGGAGTTTGACGCCAGCAGAATCTGAGATGTAAAGGATAAAATATTTAAGAATGATGTTAAGCTGAGTTAATTTGCTGTGGGGAGAAAACCCGAAAGATCAGCTCCTTAATTTGAGCGGTCATGAACATTCTGGAGGCAATCACTCAGCATGAAGCCAGAACAGTCTTTGTTTTGAACCTTTGCTTCTTTAAGAATTCCACTGCAGAAGGGAAGTGCTTGACGGACCATTTTTATTAAACTTTTTAAAGTGATAACAATTCACTAGCTTGGGTTATATACTAGTTCTATCTATATGGTTCTATCTGGCTAGCAGATAGAAGACAGAGGTGGTGGTGATGAGAGATATTCATCGTGGAGTTCGGGACAAGTGGTGTACCTCAGGGGTCTGTTTTGGGGCCCCTGCTGTTTGTAATTTTTATAAATGATCTGGATGGGGGTATTGAGGGATGGATTAGTAAATTTGCAGATGACCTAAAGTCGGTGGAGTGGTAGATAGTGAAGAGGGTGTTATAGTTTGCAGAGGGACTTGGACAGTTGCAGAGCTGGGCCGAGAGGTGGCAAATGGAGTTTAATGTGGAAAAGTGTGAGGTAATGCACTTTGGCAGGAATAATAAATGTGTAGAGTATAGGGCTAATGGTAGGATTCTTATAGTGTTGATGAACAGAGGGATCTTGGTGTATTTGTGCATAGATCCCTGAAAGTAGGCAGTCAAGTCGATAAGGTTGTTAAGAAGGCATATTGAGTCTTAGCTTTTATTGGTAGGGGGATTGAATTTAGGAGCCGCAGCGTCATGTTGCAACTGTACAAAACTCTAGTGCGGCCGCACTTGGAGTATTGTGTGCAGTTCTGGTCCCCACATTATAAGAAAGATGTGGAGGCATTGGAGAGGGTACAGAGGAGGTTTACCAGATGTTGCCTGGTATGGAGGGCAGGTCTTATGAGGAGAGGCTGAGGGATTTGAGGTTGTTTTTGTTAGAAAGGAGGCGGTAAGAGGGGACCTTATCGAAACATATAAGATGATTAGAGGTTTAGATAGGGTGGACAATGATAGCCTTTTTTCCTAGGATGGAGAGAAGCTAGCACGAGGGGACACAGCTTTAAGTTAAGGGGTGATAGTTATAGGACGATGTCAGAGGTAGGTTCTTTACCAAGGGTGGTTCGGGAGTGGAATGCCCTGCCTGCAGCAGTTGTAGATGCGCCAAGTTTGGTGGCGTTTAAGAGGTTAGTTGATAAGTATATGGGAAGAGAAGGGAATGTTTAGTTTGGAGGGTCATTGCTTTTTATATTGGTCGGCACAACATCGAAGGCCGAAGGGCCTGTTCTGTGCTGTAATGTTCTATGTTCTATGTACTGGATTTTTATGGTTAAAAGTCTAAAAATAGTTGTTGCCAAGATTGTTTACTTGTGTAATTTTGACCAGCGGATTTATTTGAGGGTTCTTTTGTCAGACTGTTTTAATTGTGCAACTTTAACCTTATGTGACTGAATCTTTTTTTAAACTAAATCTTTTAATTTTTAACATACTAGCACTGTTAGTGGAGTTTGTTTCTTTTGGAATCATTAACTACTCCTCCTCGTTTGCACAATAAAAACCAATCAATGAGACAGAGTTCTGGGGTTTGTCTTGTTCAGCAATAATATCACCAGTCGTTGTAACACTCTTTCCACAGATGCTGCCGGACCTGCTGAATATTTCCAGCATTTCCTGCTTTTACTTCAAACCAGGGTTGCATTTCCCATGATTTAAAAGTTTAAAGGGTGCTTTGACAGAAGGGAAAGAGTGAAGATAGAATGAGAGAAACGATGTTGACTGGGGGGATAATCTAGAATGAGGGAGATAGTCTAATAATTAGACCAGAGCTTTCAGGAGTGAATCGAAAGAAGCACTGCTTCCACAAGCTGTAATTGATGGTGGATCAATTGTTAAATTTCAATCTGAGATAGATAAAGTTTTGTTA